>CAIGQQ010026964.1:6641908-6687048 GCA_903798035.1 Danio albolineatus | reverse complement strand
GCTTTAAAATGCTTTGGCATGTTGGTATGATTTGAACATGTTTTTTAGCATGTTGCTAGCTTTAAAATGTTTTGGCATGTTGGTATGATTTGAACATGTTTCTAGCATGTTGCTAGCTTTAAAATGATTTGGCTTGTTAGTATCATTTGAAAATGTTATTTTAAAAAAGTTTTGGCATGTTGGTATGATTTGAACATGTTTCTAGCATGTTGCTTGCTTTAAAATGTTTTGGCATGTTGGTATCATTTGAACGTGTTGTTAGATTTGAAATGTTTTGTTTGTGTCGTGTCATTTAGAAACCCAAATACGAAAACTGAAGAAGCTCAGTGAAGCTCTGTTGGTCTGCTATAACATTACAGTGCCTCTGGCCACGCCCCTTTGCTGCGCAGGGTGTGCGCATGTGGTAAATGTGCGTAACCAGAAGCCCTTGTGATCTCATTAACCTGGATGTATTTTTTGTAGTCTCCAAACTTCGTTTGCTGCAGGCTTTGCTAAGCTAACTTTGTAAAAGCCAATGTCTCCCTTTGCATTAAACCTTGGGCATACAACATTCAGAGATGTTGATTCTGTTGACACAGCTACATTACACATCAACTAAAGTTTTAAATATGATATTGTAGTGGACCACCCTTTTAAAGATTTGTAAAAATGACTTCGAACTATAACAGCAGCATCTTACTAAACATCTTCAAGCAAACATGATATTTTTTGTGTATGAATTACTTGTGTGTTTACATGTGTTTGTTTCCATGATTCACGGGGTTTGTTGCATGTTTTTCCCCGCGATTCTATCCGGGCAGATAGAGTTCGTTACAGTCTATGGTTCATTAACCAGACACATCGCCTATATCCGTGCTGCTTAGTTTACACGTTTAAAATCCTCCAGATTACCGACAGGACCGACTGCACTGCTATCCACTGTTTCTGCATTCAGACCCAGGGATTGAGGAGGAGAGAAGTCCTCCTCATTTATAGTGTTTATAGAAACACGATTCTCTTTATGATGATAAAACAAATTGTGGTTATGTGTATATGAAATTACGAATAACAAATGTAACAAGATGAGTTTTGTGTCTCATTTTGTGAGCCAACTGTTCGCTTCCCCTGCACTGCTGGCCACGTCCACTCCCCCCTCTCCACGCCCATCTCGGAGCATTTTTTGAAAATTTTCTGAGGTAGACTTGACCTGAAAGAGGGGGGTTTCATGAACCTTTAAGAAGATAGTCATAACAGGTACCAACAGGAAGCTCAGCCACAGGCATAACAAGAGACATTATTTAGGGCATACCCATTGACAAATAAAGTAAAAGAGGGGGAGAACCTGCCCTTTGTGCTAATGGAAAGTGAAAGACAACTTCTCGTTACTATTATTCATGCAGGACATCTGTAGAGCTCTCCTTTACAAAGATTTAGATTGGAAAATAACGATAAAGACCAAACATAAGCCGTCTGATGTCCTCTTCCCTGTCTTAATGGAATCATGGCTACTTGGTTTGACCTAATTAGCTGAGGTTTTCAGGTCTATATTAAGTCTTTTTTGACATTTTCCATAAACGTTATAGGGTGGTGTGCGGTAGGCCTGGATTACAGAACTGAAATCATGTTGTGAGAGCCGCGGCCTGTCAGTGACTGATGTCAGGCTCAAAGGATGTGCCACAAACAGGCTGTGTGTGTGTGACAGAAACATTCAGTGACAATCAAGCTCTTGAAAAAGGTCAGTCCTGCCCCTTCACCTCGGTCTGAAATCCAGGATCTAATTAAAGAAATGTGGGTTTCAATGTCGCCACAATTCCACAGAAAACAGCACCTTTATTGACTTATCATTCCAGTCAAGCTCATTGCTGTGGCATAACGTTCATTTAGACAGCTTCAAATATAAATGATCAAAAGATTTAGACTATGGTATGCTACTTAAGGTGTGAATGGAGCTATTTTTTAAAGAATTTAAAAGCAGAAATGTGAAGTGATTTTTGAAAATGACTTTCATACAATTTCAGTATGACTAAAGGAGCCATAGAAAAACATCTGGGTATACCTAGACATATCTGAATAATAAGAGTTCAGTTAGTGCATAGTAATGAATGTAACACTAAACACCATAGTTTCCTCATTCTCATGTAAATTTTGTGAGTGTAAAGACGTGATTGAAACAACACACATCCTTTTATGCTACACACTGGATTATTAATATGCACATCCCAAGCCGTGTTTGATGGGCCAAAATATATTTTTAATTTATTAAAGTTTATCCAAGCTTGTATTAAACATACTATACAGTATGTATGTGAGACAGGGCGTCACGGTGGTGCAGTGGGTAGCACAATTGCCTCACAGCAAGAAGGTAGCAGGTTTGAGCCCTGGCTGGTTCAGTTGGCATTTCTGTGTGGAGTTTGCATGTTCTCCCAGTGGTCGGGTGGGTTTCCTCCGGGTTCTCCGGTTTCCACCACAAGTCCAAAGACATGCAGTATAGGTGAATTGGGTAAGCTAAATTGGCTGTAGTTTATGTGTGTGAAAGAGTATGTATGGTGTTTCCCAGTGTTGGGTTGCAGCTGGAAGGGCTTCCGCTGCGTAAAACATATGCTGGATAAGTTGGCGGTTCATTCCACTGTGGTGACCCCTGATTAGTAAAGAGACTAAGCCGAAAAGAAAATGAATGAATGTATGTGAGACTCATTTTCTTAGGCTCAGTCCCTTATTTTTTAGGGAATACCACAGCGCAATGATCCGCCAACTATTTATAATTCACATTCACACAAGCACTCAAACACTACGGCAACTGTGTTTGGGGAAACCCACACGAACACAGAGAGAACATGCAAACTCCACACAGAAATGCTTGCAATGAGGCAATAGTGCTAACCACTGAGCCACCATGCCACTGTATGTGGGAGTCTTATTTTGAAAAAGAAAGATGCAGAAAGAGTAAATTAACTTTCTGTAAAGCAATCAGGTATGTGTCATCAGCACGCCAGAATGCTACATGAAGGATGAACAGATTATACATTTATTCAGCGCCACCTTGAAGAGGCATTGGTTCTGTTTAAATTAACCTTGCTATTTTCAAGTATATATTGTGGAATTATCCACATCTAGACTGCTCAATATGAGGGTTTTAATGCACATTTATGCATCATGTCATATCACTCAGCTCTTATTTTGTGTTTTCTAAAATAAAAGAACACCAAGAAAACTCATCTGTTTATGCTAACGTTGATATTATTATATTTTTTTGAAAGAGGTTATTGTTATTTAATATTTAGCCACACAGCTATTATTAGCTGTCAATTAAGCTTAATGTGTTTTAGGAATTTATATCTTTAAAAAAAATTCAGCTGAATGTGACATTGAGACATTTTGTATTTTTTGATAAATATACCTCATGTCTTTACTCTTGTTTCTAAAGGAAGCATCAAACATCAAATTTCTGTCAAAGGATTTTACCTTGATGCCCTCGATGCGGAAGCCGAGTGTGGCAGTGGAGCTGATGGTTTCTCTCCACTGCATGTACCTCGGCTTAGTGACAGCTTTCTGTTCATTCTCCTTTTCTGTGGGAGCGCCCGGGTCCACCTCAATCATCTTTTGGTACATGTCGGCTCTCAGACTAGGCTTCTTCCTGGCTTTCGTCAGCTCCTCTTCCAGATATGTCCTGCAAAATAAGAGAAAATAACATTACTCACTGGCTCAGATTTCCTGAATTTAACGCAATACTTTGAATCATCAATTGTTGAAATTCCTGTGATGCGCTCTTATTAGCTAAAGGCATAGGTGACTAAACTTCAACTCTGAAAACTGGACTGACACAGTTTCAATTTATTAGAACTTCTATATTGAGCTGCTTTGACACAATCTACATTGTAAAAGCGCTATAGAAATGAACATGAATTGAATTGAAACTATATTTATTCTATATTTATTTTCATTTTACTCCCTTGTTTAAATCATACGTTTTGCACTCATTACGAATAGTTTTACACGCATTTTACATTTATTAAAAGAACAAAATCTTAATCTTACACATGAAAAGTTTCACAAGAAATATTAATTCTTCTATAAAAATGTTAGTTAGCAATATAGTATTTATATATAAATAGTCTTGTTTGATAGCTTTTGTAATATTTTAACTGTTTAAATAATGATCATAACGTTGTTAGGATTTGTTTTGGTTTTAGGTTTAGGTTTTGTTACATCATTACATTAAAAAGATTAGTAAGTGATTATTATATTATTTAAACTATTAATACAAGATATGTTAAAGAAGTGGTCCACTACGATATCATATTTTAAACTTTAGTTGATGTGTAATGTGGCTGTGTGACAACATCTCTGAATGTAATGCGCTCCTCCGTTCAATGCAAAGGGAGACATTGGCATTCACAGAGTTAGCTTACCGAAGCCTACAACGAACAAAGTTTAGGGACTACAAAAAAATACATCCAGGTTAATGATGTCATAAACCCTTCAGGTTATGCCCATTCACCCTGCACAGTGAAGGGGCGTGGCCAGAGGCGCAGTAGGCAAAGCATGTGCTAGAAGAGGCATGACGCTGCCATTATGTTAGCTGACCAATCAGAGCCTCTTCAAAGCGGGCCTTTCAGAGGAACTAGGAAATATGACAGTCCTTTTCATGTTAGCTGAGCAGCTGTATATAATTAAACTAAAATATGTGAAAAAACATAACGTGATTTTTTTACAAATGAAGCATGAGCACACATTGCTTTGCATTTCATAAACACAACCAAGCCTTTAAAGTACACTCTAGACCAGTGGTTCTCAAACTTTTTTCACCAAGTACCACCTCAGAAAAAAATTGTCCCTTCAAGTACCACCATAATGACCAGTATTGAAATACAGTAGCGTAGTAGGCGTAATTAAGCAGCTACAGCACTGCACAGTTCAAAAACGTTGCAGATTAATTCTGCCTCATTATTATAAGTATTTATTATTGTCAGCCACTTTAAACATTCTAAATAGTTCGACGAAAGTAACTAAATAAACGTCAACATTTAAATTAAAATGTGCTTTTAAAGTTAATTTAAAAAGGCACTGTACTTAAAGTAAAAAGAAAACTAAAAAGTATGATCATAGTCTATTCAAGTGCCTTGGACCTCATAAATATAGGCTATATGTCAGCATATACATATATAAACTCTTTTTGAAATATATGTTGCATGTATATATGATTTATTTGTATGTCTTTAAAATCTAAACATTAACTTGTATTTTGAATATATGAATTAGATTTACATATTTAAATTAGAAATTAGATCTGCATACTGCACGTTAGAGTAGGCTTTGTGTGTCAGAAAAGCATCTTGTTACACTATACCTGTCAACAATGGGATATAAAAATGTGAGATACGCCTTCAACAACTGTTACAAATATTGTTTCAAATGATAGAATAGATAACAAACATTAGAAAATAAAATAAAGGGTGTAGCCTATTAAAATTAATTTACTGATCATGTCAGTGTTATCATACATGCAAAAGGGTTAAAAATGTGTTCATTTTTTAAGTTTAATTACTCAGCGATTCTTCCGAGTACCACTAAAAGGAAGCCCTCGTACCACTAGTGGTACACGTACCACAGTTTGAGAACCACTGCTCTAGACCACCCCTTAAAAAATTTATTGACTTCACCTAGAAAAGTGACTGAACTCATTGCCTTATAAGCGACAATTTGACTTTACTTCAAAAAAGTGAGTAAACACCCATTATAACTTGGAAATTTTAAGTTTACTTAATTTTAAGCCAACGGGTTTACTCAGATTTTTAAAGTAAAGGTAACAAATCCCTTACAATGTATTAGCTGTAGTCATGGCAACTAAATATTTATCGTTTACTTCACTTCACTTGGAAATAGAGAGGAAGAAACGAAGAAGTGTGTGCGAATCTGAAAGCGTTGCATTGTTTTGTTTGGACAGGCCAAGCAGAGGTTCTGTTAATATCCTGACCATCTGGTTATCTCTATATTTGTCCATGGCCGCTGCCGTGATTCGGTCAGGCTTGCAACAGCAAACAGAGCATCCCAGGAACAACAGAGATGAGAAAGCCGAGCCGTGAGAGTAGGGGAAAACAGTGCTGAGGGATGGTAGATGCGTATCAAGGTCTCCACACAACACCTTTCCTTCAGCGGATTAGATGACAGAGCTGTTCTTCTGCTCCGTCTCTGAGGAGTGAAGCACTTGTTCATCTTCACTCCTGCTTGGAATGTATAACATCTGTCCAAATAATAAGTCAATGGAACTATTCATTTTAAAATAACATGCAGGATGTTTTGAAGTCAGTGGACCTGATGTTGCTCAAGTGTAAGATAAGAAAAGATGAAGAAGATTTCATTTTTTGCAAGGAGGGGAATTTAGTTTTTACTAGTGAGTTCTAGATTCAGCTTTCTGTGTATTTTATTTTACACAAGAGACAAACTGTTTTCAGTTACAACTTATGAAATATTCTAGATTGCTTCTATGCAGAATCCACCACAACACATCGTCATTTTTATTATTTATATATAAACAACAATTATATTAATAATTCATATTTTGATGTAGCTTTTTTAATGTTCAGTTTTTTTTTTAAAGGAGACATTTCACGCAAAAATCACTTTTATTAGGGGTTTAAACACAGTTGTGTGGCAGTAGTGTGTGAATATATCCAGCCTCTAATGGTAAAAATTAATCATTCTATATTTTATAATCACATTTTATAAAAACGCTCTGCAGGAACACTTTGATTGCCATTTTGTCCTTGTACGTGCCATCAAAGTGGAAAGTCTAATTAGCATAGGACGTTAGTCTTGTTTTTGATTCTGCCACTATGCTGACCCATTGGCATCTGTAGCTCTGCTCTCTTTTAAAAAGAGGGCTGGGAGCATAATGTCATTGAATTTAAAATGACAGTCACCAAAAAGGCATAATAAGGATCAGAGCTTAAAAGGGGCAGTTTCAAAGAGTTATAAAATAGTATTTGTGGGTTTTTTAGAGCTGAAACTTCCCATACACACTCTAGAGACATTAGAGACTTATTTTGCACAACTATTTTCTGTCACACCAAAAAAAGTTATTATATATATATATATATATATATATATATATATATATATATATATATATATATATATATATATATAAATTAATTGCAGTGATGAAAGTTAAAGGTTTCTTTTATCTTAAACTTTAAGATTTTAAGGATACAGTCATAGTGCTCAGCATTTTCTGAAGTATTTTTGATTCTGAGTGTGGGTGTAAGGTGGTTGAAGTGGTTTGTAGTATTGCTGTATGGTTGCTATGGTTTTCTGGATAATTTCTGTTCTGCTTAGGTGGTTACTAAATAGGTGATTTTAACAAATTACTTATTAGGACACACACACACACACACACATATATATATATATAATATTATATCTATATATATTGAATATTATATATTAAAGAAAATAAAGGTTGCAGCAGTAGTTCAGTAGTTGATAGTTTAGTCTTATTCTTACAATCTCAGCAAACATACCTAATGCCCATCTTGCAGTCCATGACACAGGGAAGGTCAAAGTCGGCCAGTAAGTCCTCCATCTGATTGTACCTCTCTCCATCCTTCTCCACATCTCCATGATAAGCAGGAACATAGGGCTTTAACACGTCTCTCATCAGCCTGTCCAGACACTGCTGCTCACACTCGCAGTGTTTTTTCAGGATGCGGCCGTTCGCCCCTGCCTTGAAATTGCCTGAGGAGAAAAGCATCGCATTTTTAGCATATAAATAATATTAATTACAATTATAATTTTATAATTAATTAAATGATATATGCGTTATATAAAGTATTATCATAAACTGTCTATTTGTGATTTGTTTTACTTAAAAGCAGTTCACTATGCTCTAACTGGCTTTGATTGATAAAAAGTTATGCAACATCTACATCTTCTTTCGCTGACTGCCCTATACACAACCTCTTTTCAGATTTTGACTGTAATATAATAGCGTGCACCTTTTGTAAAGCTGATTTGGAACGATAATTATTCTGAAAAGTTCTATACAAGTAAACTTGAATTGAGTTGAGTTGAATTGAATCTTTTGTGGCTGTACCTGCGTGGCCAGCGAGCTGGATCCAAGGGTACTTCTTCTTGAAGGACATCACAAATGGTGACCAGTGCACCATGTTCTTGATCTTCTTCCATGATTTATGCTGTTCAGAGACAAAAAAAGCAATCATGATGATTTTAAATTAAAATCCATTTCAAGAGTTCACACTTAGATAATGCTCAACTATGATAGCAGGTTTGGCTTGCTGTCCCGGGAGAGAACCCTGAGCTCGGAGATAGATGAGCCCAAGGTTCCCGTCTGGTCAATGTGCATTAGGAGGGATACGAGATCAGGTGTTTCTCGAGTGCCCTCGTTTGTACTATGACTAATATGCGGTTCTGATTGATTCAGTATGAATGTGTTAAGTGCTTGTGACTGTTGTTACGATTTGTTTAGGATCATGTTTTTTTTGACTGCGGGAGGAAACCAGAGGACCCGGGGAAAACCCACGCGAACACGGGGAGAACATGCAAACTCCGCGCAGGGAGTGCCGGCTGGCTCAATTAGAACTTAAGCCTGTGGCTGTCTTGCTGCGAGGCAGCGCCGAAGATGAGGAATGAAGTTTAGGCAGGATATTTATAGTAGTTTTAGAATGATCTGATTGGCTAGCTAATGATTAGCGATAGGGATGAGCTGTAGTCGATCATATCACGTGCTCCAAATCATATCACATGCTCAAAATTAGTTTGTGAAACTTCATTTAAATGCAAGTGATGTATAGATTTTTTCCAATAACAAGAATGCTGTTAAGCTTTTTATTATTATTATTATGCATGTCATTTTTATTATTTTTTTGTCCAAGCAGTAAATAAATTAAGGATTTATTCAGAATTAATGCATTAAAATGATCAAAAGTAACAATAATAATTCTTAGAATATTACACAATATTTCTAACAACTGTTCAGATTAAAGTTGAGTGTAAGAAATGGCACTGCACCAGATGTTTTAAGTAACAGTAATACTTTTGAGTAGATACAAAGGGATGATGAAGAAAGCAGGAATATAAAACTACCCACAAAAATCCAGGGTACAAAAGCACCTCAAAATAGTTAATGCTGCATAATCAAAGTCCACAAAAAGTGCAACAAAGTGTGAAAGTACAAAACATTTTTGAGCAAAAAACTTCCTTAGTGAAAAAGTTTTAGTTTTCTTTAAGTATTTAAAGTGCAGGTGCTGTTGAACATTGCACTGGAGAAAAGATTTTAGCTTGTAAACTTTCGCACTTTCTTGCAATTTTTACTTTTGATGACACATATTAAAGATTTTTGAGCATGATAATGTGTACATTTTTACTCCAACTATTCAAAGAAGTTCAACATCATCTTCTGTTAGATTCCAGGTCATATGGGACTACATGGAAATGAACTGGCAGATGAAGCAGCAAAACAATCTCCTTGAAAATAACAGAATGTTTAATTCTTCCTGAGGACTTGAAACCTACAATTAATTCATACATAAACGTAACATGGCAAAGGGAATGGGACAACTGCACAAATAATAAACTACGTGAAATTAACCCATAAATAAATGAAAGACACTTTAAAATTATAATTTTGAGACCATGCATGAACAGACTGTCTACACTAGATGTCGAACTGGACATTCTAGGTTGCCACATTTGTATTTACTCAATAACGAAGACCCACCTAAATGTAGTAACTGCCAGGCTGCTCTTACTATAAAACATATTTTGTTGGAATGTGGAAGTTTTAATACAATTAGACATTTTTTTAAGGAGACTACTTTGATGGACATTTTAAAAAGGTAACACCAGGAAGAGTCTTAAAGTATTTATCAAAAATTGAACTATTTAACTTTGAATATATTTTTGTGTGAATTTTATTTATTTATATTTTAGGTATTTATCTAGGTAACGTTTTATTGTAATACGAATTAGTTTTAATCATGTAATATTTTTATGTATATCCATCTTGCCATGAAATAGCCATAAGTTGCTGATGTGGCAATAAATAAATAATAAATAAATTCCAACTATTCAAATTTTCATATGGTTTAATTGAAAATCAGGGTCATTCAATCAAATATTAATTTCTTCTCATAACACGTCCAAAACCATGGCACATATTGTTTTGGTATTGACAGCATACCTACATGACAGCATTTGTATTTCAAATTTGGAAGAAATCTCATCAGTAGCAGAGTTTTCTCTCTTTATATACACCATTTCTGGATTTACGATTCATAGTTGTGCATTTGAGCATGTGTGTGTGTATATATGTTTGTACAATAAGTGTCTGGAGGAAGATGAGTAATTACTTATATAATGGCATTTGGCAGTTGGGGTTAATTTCCCTACAACAAAGCCCAGACCAGCACACAATATGCGGGAGAATAAACAAACAAGTCTTTTGCATGTATTTCCATACGTTTGCTGGCACTCCTTTGCTGATATCATTGTTTACGCAGCACAGTAAAGAGCTCTATGTCAGAGATTTATATTCATACAAACATAATGTACGTTAAGATACACTATTAAACACTGCACATGAGTATGGAATCTTGCAGAATTTTCACCAGGAAGCACCTCAGAATGTTCTTTCTCTATTTGGTCATACGACAAAAAACAGGCTGCTTTCCAGTTCAGGAGGAGCTGCTCTGTTGAGCCATTACACTGTTATTCCACTTCACTAAATGTCCTTGACTGAGATCTGGCATGGTAAACACATTCTTCACTGGCTCGCATTGATGGAAGAGGGGTTTCCTCGGGTGACCAGGGAAGCCTCTCTCTTTCTCCCCCAGCAGAAGCAGGTTTTGAGCCAGCTCTCCCAGGAAGAGTCAAGCTATAACCACAAATCTAGAAAACCCGTCCGGCCAACGAACACAAGTCACAGAGTGCATTTTGACTAAACAATCGTAAACTATATGAAGAATAGAAACTGATTGAATGTTTCTTTTTGATTAATTTTTACTTTGTTTAATTCTGTTAGTTAGCATGTGCTTTTCAACCATTAAATGAAGGTTAGGATTGTCAAGCTGAAATGACAAGTTTTCTGAGGCCATGTGATAATTTTGTTTCTAAAATTAAAGCCATCATTCACTTAAAAACACTTTTTTTCTATAGTAAACTTTTATTAATATTTATTTTTATTATTATTGGTGTTTAACAAGACCATACAACAGCAGTAGTATGTAATACAGAATAAAAAAATTACAGACTGTATTCGTTTTCTTATTTTTCCACCATGCCCTCAAAATAAAATAAAATAAAATAAATTAAAAACAAACATATCCTCTGGAAAAAAATCACTAAGTTTACAAATAAAAGAGTAAATAAGAGTAAAAAAAAGACAAAAATGAAAAGCCCTTCAAGGCAGGTGTGTCCAAACTTGCTCCTGGAAGGCCGGTGTCCTGGAGAGTTTAGCTCCAACCCTAATCAAACACTTGAACCAGCTAATCAAGCTCCTACTAGATATACTAGAAACTTCCTGGCAGATGTGTTAAAGCAAGTTGGTGCTAAACTCAGCAGGATGCCGGCCCTCCAGGACCAAGTTTGGACACCCCTGCTTTAAGGTGTCAACACTTTCTCTTTCCAGTGGTAACTTTTAATTATTATTACTTTTTCATTATTATATAGGAGTTGAGACAGGAAAGTGTGGGGACCGGTATCGACAAAGAACTTTGAGCTGGGAATCGAACTCGGTTCGCCCCGAGCACCTCAGATCTATGTCTAGGCTATTAGCATCGACTCTATAGTAAACTTTTAACTTACTTAATTCAATCAAATTACAAATAGAAATTACATCATTCACACGTTTATATTGATGGTTTACAAGGACTCTCCTTAGGTATAATGTACTCACACTGTAAAAACTGCTTGTTATATAGCCCCTCCCGGGTCTAAACCCACTTCTACTTCTAAACTTCTAAACCCAACCCTCACATGAAACCCGTGTCAAATTTTGAATGTTAAAAGACAGTATGATTATTAAAGTATGATCATTAACTGTTCTCAATTATGAGGACATAAGGTATGTCCTCTTAAACCACCTTAATAGAGTACAACTATATTATAGCTGTTTCATTATACAAATTCTGTCCTTGTAACCCACCAAAACTAGTACGTACACACGTAATCTATTCATTCAATTTCCTTTGGCATAGTCCCTTTGTTCGTTAGGGGTTGCCACAGTGGAATTAACCGCCAATTTTTCAGCATCTCTTTTAACCCAGCGAATGCCCTTCCAGCTGCAACCCAGTACTGAGATACACACATAATCACCCACATATATATAAAATTATGTGGTTGATATCCACGTAATATTCATGTATTTTTTCCAAAGAACAATATAGATTATCTAACAGACAACTGAGTGCCTTTATGCTGATTTTAATAAACATTTCTTAATATCTAAATGAATGTCTAATAAATATCAGTAGATGATACATTGATGCTTGTCCTGCTTTTCATAGGACCATGATCAGTGAGTTCCTCTTGGCAACTCAATCAGTCTGATTTGTGAACAGTTCATTCAATCCATGTTTCTGAAGTACGGCAATCAAATGATTCGTTGAAAATATTTGCCTAAATGAACGTTAAATGATTTGTTCAGATGTCAATTCATCTCTCATGCAAAGAAGAACTATAGTGGACGTCAAGATTTGAACATATTTAGTCTGTTCCATATGCAAACCTCTTATTTGTAAGACTTTGTAGCCCATATTCATATATAACAAAATTTAAGCCTTTTATGTTCAAATAACAAAGTCAAACATGTTTTAGAAGTTTCATTTTTGGCTGAACTATTTCTGTAAGCTAGACATTACTCCCTGTGGAGGCCTGATTTAATTTAAGTCTAGAAAGAGGCCCATAAAAGGTATGAACCATCATCTGTGAGCAGCATGAGTTTTATCTGTCACATGAAGGTTGTCCTGTTCTGCTCCACTGGACGAAAACCTTTCCTCTCTCCCTTAAGATGCTGCTAAAGAGCGGTGGTGTGTCTGTAAACGATGGTGTGTTTTTGGTGCCCCCTTTTTTGTCCCTCGTCCTCCCTCTATTGGGATCGCCTCTAGAGTGCTTAGTGGAAACTCAATGATCCACAGGTCACTACCATTGCTTGAGAAAGTCAAGGGCTGCTGATGTTAATAATACTGTAGCTGTGAGAGTTTGGAGCTTCAGTATGAGACCTTTCATAAACGGTCAAACAGCCATGACAAGAATTTGCATATTTAATTGTATACGCGTTTAATATATACTGTATACATGTGCAGCTAAATGGACTAGCAATAAAGGGTTAGTTCACCCAAAAATGAAAGTTATGTTATTGGTTAATCATTTCTAATCCCCTTAGACCTTCATTCATCTTTGGAAATCAAATTAACATATTTTAGATGAATAAAAACTCCTTTTTTTAAGATAGCATAATTAGATTCTTGATTATTCTTATGTGTTTATAATTTATTATTTTTCTATGTTGAATCCTTGTATTTTATTGCATGTTTTATTCTCTCTGTTTTTGTAGCACTTTTATTTTTAGAAAAGCTCATTATAAAAGAAATATACATTGGTCTCTCGCTATAACACAGTTTACCTTTCTAAGTTTTGCTGATTTTTTTTTTTTGTGCAATTTGACATGCTTTTTTTTTTACAGCGCATTATGTTCTGCGTCCTGATTGGCTGTAGAGCATTATCAAAATGCAAAAACAAAATGCGTTATTACATAAATATTTGATTGCTAGCAGTGTGACTCTGAAGTGCTGTACTGTACTGAAAGTTGTCTACCCAACAAACTCCACAATGTCGACGAAATGTTCTACACCATCAAAGGCACATGCAGTAGCACCCAAAAGACAAGGATATGCTAACCAATGCACAAAAAGTTGGACTTCTGGACATGCTAAAGGTAGAAGTTACGTGGCTGTAGGGCACCATTACAGAATAAATAAATTATCTCAAATAAATATTTAGGCCTGAAAACAGTTTTTGATCTTTGGTTTTATTCTGTAATGCTGTACTTATTTTTCTACTAAGGTTTGAACTTTGAGAGTGTTTAAACAAGAGAGAAAAGTGTGGAAATATTAATGCCTGTCTGAGAAAAGTTTATAGAGTGTGGTGAGGGGTTTTACAGCCTTAAAACATCTATAATAATTGTAAAAAATAAAGCTGACTACTTCGTGGATTTAGCCTATTGCAGGTTATTTTTAGAAAGCAACTCCCGCTAATAACGAGAGACCACAGTATTATTATTATTATTAATATTATTATTATTATTATTATTATTATTATTATTATTATTATTATTATTATTATTATTATTATTATTATGAAATCCAGGAGCTCTCTGACCCTCCATAGATATAAATCATAAACTCTTCATAAACGTTCAAAGCTGGAATCCAAGAGCCTTTAATCATCCATACACAGCAACAGTCCCAAGATGTTGAAAGACCAAAAACCTTGTCCAGCTTTGAGTGGTTCAACTGTAACTTTACGAAGCTCTGGAAACTCTTTCGTGCCCCCTCACGTCAAAAAAAACTGTCAAAATGACTTTGTTCAACTTAAGGTCAGGGTGTGGGGCAGGGTTTACTTTGGGTAGTACTACACTTCGATTTTGCGTTGCAGGCTTTAATGTCAATGTACTGTGCATAATAAACATACACCCTGACCTGGCGAGGAAGAAAAGGTGAACAAAGTTGTATTTATATTTTTTTGGTTAACAAAAGTGTTCTTGGAGTTTCAAATGATTACAGTTTAAATCACTGAAATCACACTGCAAATATTGCTGGGTTCCACACTATCAATTTGTGTTGGGTCAACACGAAGGAGTTTAGTTAACTCATTAGTTTTTACAAATTAAAAGTGATTGAACATAAAACAATTAAGTTGTCCCCCAAAACAAGGATTGTGTTAGTTCATTTTAAGTAAGCAGTTTGAGCAAACAACAAATTTCATTTATATTTGAGTGCACATGTATTTTTTGGACAATATTTTTGGTTCAATGTCTTGAGGTTGTTGCTATAAGGATGATTAGAGGCTCTTTGATTTCATCTAAAATATCTTAATTTGTGTTTCAAAGATGCCTCAGAGGACTGGAACAACATGGGGGTGAGTGATTAATGACATTTTCAAGAAGACTTTCCATGTGATCAGCCCATGATAACAGCGTTTTAAGTGTGCCTGAGCAACTCAGTTCACTGTAGAAGTTTGCGCTTGACTTGACTGATTTTGAGTTACTTATAACATGCATTTGCAAATGTAATGGCAAAAACGGTTTATAAATAAACAATTATTATGAAAATAAACAGCATTTAATGCTCAATACATTTAAATAATGATAATAGTAATATATGTTATTTTACTATTATTATTATTATTACTGTTTTATTATTCTGCCAGTTTCATAGTTATGGTTATAATAATGCAGGTATTACTACATACCATTAGATATATTATACAACAGTAATAATATCATTATTATACTTTTATTATACCTTATACGTAGAGACATGATTTCCAAAAATTACTTATTTTTTGTCCCCAACAGAACTAATATTACTGAATGTGATGGAGGTCTAATCTGTTAAACAAAACAGCATGCAGAGGTTCTGGTTAATGCTGAAGTATCTGACGTGAAACAGATGCTGTTGGTGTCGTGTGGTTTTGGCCACTGCTGAAGGCACTTAAAAACATTAAGAATGATGGACGGGTCATGTTTACCAGACATTAAGATCAGAATACCACAAGATCTTATACCTCAGTCACTACACAAATGAAAGTTCAGTGGAAAGACAATGTGGATCTGAGAGACATTTCTACAGTGAGAGAAATGTTCAGGATGTGGGAAAACAAAACAGCTGGGAAGCTCACAGGATAATATAGGAGCAGATCAAAGAGACGCGGTCAGGTCAAAATCATATTATAAAGCAGGGATTATCTGTCCTGGAGGTCAGGTGTCTTGCATATTTTTGCTCCAACTTGCCTCAAAACACCCGCAAGGATGTTTCTAGAAAGCCTAGTAAAGCTTGATTAGCTAGCCCAGATGTGTCTGATTGGGGTTGGAGCTAAAATCTGCAAGACACCAGACCTCCAAGGCCGTGATTGAGAACCCCTGGTATAAAACAACAGATCTACATCACATAGAATATTATTTTCTTTCACATCTTATTTTCTCACATGAAAAAACGTACCATTTATTGAGCTTTCAGATTGTAAAAGCACCCATGCAAACAGCTAGAAGCTGGATTTCTAAAGCCTTTTGCCAAATGAACATGCTTTTTGCATACATTTTTGGGGGGGGTAAAATATATACTAAAAATGGCCATGAAAAAAAACTCTAGCCTGGTTAACAATCAGTTTCCTCAATATATACGGTAAATAACAGTAAATTAACAAAAACAGCAAATTTAATATATTTTTTGTAAACATTACAAGGTTTTTTCAGTTTTTATTCATCTGTTATTATGTACTTTCTATATCTTCTATGTATTTTGTTTTCTCTGCTTGTGGAAAAAGTTGTTTGTGATGAGCATTGAGTTCTTTCTCATCTATACATGCTTGTGGTTGTGATTTAGCCTGTCTAACAAAGATACGATATGTAGATGTTAGTATTTCAAAACATCTGTGTATAACACTATAAATGAATGAAATACGGTACTGTGCACATTTCATTTATGGTCTCTACACCATATTTTTAATGGTAAAATTCCGCCAATCACAGCTCCCAGTGTTTTACCATAAATTTTACAGATTTTTTCCCCCCTAATTTAAGAGTTCTGCATTCATATTGGTAGCTGACAACATAATCAAGTTAAAATGAAGCAAACCAGAATCTATTACCTGTACTGTTTTGACCACCAGGATGACTGACGTGGCGAAAAAAACGAACACGGGAACGATGAAATTCCAGATGTGCGTAATGAAAGATGACATGGTAAATATCGGCAAGACCATGCGCAAGTGTGCCTGCGTGCAATCGTAACGTACGCTGGAATTTGAGTGAAGGAAAGTGCAGGGCGATGCGAATTTCTCATTTGTTTCCATACAAAGCATTCAAAAGCACAATTGGCTCATGCAAATACGCTGGTAAGCCAAGCTCAATGTGCAGAGACCGCATTAAAACTCCCTGGCATGCCTGCGAGGGCCACGAGCAATGCAAATGTTAAGTCTTCTACAAACTCACCTGGAATTCAGAGAGTTTGAAACAGCAAGGGAGCGGGCTTATATAACTACTATTCAAGATTTTACTCCAAAGATTGTATCTGAAACCCTATTCTTCTAGCCTTTATTTTTACAAGAAAATGTCCCATCGCATGCATTAAAAATAATCTCTGAAAGATAGCCAAATCAACATTACACATATATGCGCATTAAACATTATAAACAGCCAAAACTAATAGATAATAACCAATAGTGATTGTTTTCACAACCATAAAAGGACAATGCAGATTTACCAACTAGTGGTATAATTTCTCACAGGTAAAAGGATGGTAATGTAATTTGGTAGAACACCCAACAATGCCTTAAAAGTGTATAATAACATACTGTCTCTGACTGTCTCTGTTTACTTCTTCAATATAAAGAAAACCAACCTATATACTGCAACGATGAGTATGTAAACAAGCATAAATTAAAGCTGCATGATAAACATCATCTGTTCAAACTGTTCAGTAAATGTGTAGAAGCATGCATGTGGATCACATCACCTCATCACAATATACAAATGTACAGTACTCACTATAATTCACTGTCTAGTATTTATTTGTTTATTTCTTATTTTTTTTATTTTTTTTATTTTTTTGGACAAAGAAGAAAACCCTATCTTGAGTTTAAGCTTCTTCAGCAAATTATTTATATGGACATGAAAACCAACTTTTTATTGATATGACTATTATAAGGGGCGCCACGGTGGTGTAGTGGGTAGCACGATCGCCTCACAGCAAGAAGGTCGCTGGTTCGAGCCTCGGCTGTGTCTGTGGCCCCCGTGGCCGTGGTTCTCCGGTTTCCCCCACAAATCCAAAGACGTGGTATAGGTGAAATGGGTGAGTTAAATTGTCCATATAAAGTATGAGTGTGCATGGATGTTTCCCAGAGATGGGTTGAAGCTGGAAGGGCATCCGCTGCGTAAAAACATATGCTGGATAAGTTGGCGGTTCATTCCACTGTGGCGACCCCAGATTAATAAAGGGACTAAGCTGAAAAGGAATGAATGACTATTATACGTTTATGATTGTTTTCATTATCAGCAAATGGGTTTTTTGCCAATAAAAATAAACATTTTGGTGGTGAAAACGCTAAATTTCAATGGAATCTGGACAAAAAAAAAATGCATAATTACAAGCAATTTAACAATTATGCATAATAACATAATTACAAACAATTTATCCCCTTCAAAAGCTGGTCTTTGTAGGTCTACAGCTGGGTAATACAACCGGCTGATTGTATTGGCAGTCACTTGCAAAAGTTGCTTTTCATCTGTACAAAGTTGAAGAATTCTCTACTTTGTCGCATCGCTAGACATGCATAATCACTAATGGACGCTGTTACTCATGTAGCTGGACATTGCCAGAAGTCACTTGCTCTCTATTGAAATCAATGGTCGCTTGTTGCTGTGTGTCACCTGTAGTATGAATAGGGCCATCCAAGATGTAGGTGAAATGGGTATTCATTTTGTTCTGCCTGTATGTTTTTTAACTCTCAAAGTACCATTCACTTGCATCTTATAAATCACCAAGGACCACAGTTTTAGCTAAAAATCTTCCACCTACAGCTGTACATCTTGGCCTGAGGGCAAAGTTGGATCCTTGTGTGAATTCACTTTGTTTCCTTCTATTTTTTTAATGTATTTATCAACACTGTAAAAAAATGCAGGGTTCCACACAATTCCTTGCGTCAAAAAAGTTGTCTCAACACAGATCGATTAAGTTAACTTAATTGTTTTTACAAACTTAAGTTGATTGAAAATAAAATAATTAGGTTGTCCCATAAAAACCCTCAAAAATTGTATTGACTCAGCTCATTATAAACAAGTAGTTTGAACAAGTATCAAAAATATTTACACACTAACTGCATTCTGGCTCAGGCTGGACTCAAACCAAGGACTTTTTTAGTGAGAGGCAACTGTGCTAACCCCTGAGCCACCATGCCACCCCTCTTAAATAAATTGTTTCGTTAAGCGAAAGAGTAATGGTTTGTTTCTGACTAACTGTGTGTAGGTGTATGTATAATGGGTCTGCAGTGTGCTAGTCAAGCGTGTCGGTCATCTGAATGTTTAAATAGGACAATGTCAGCGGTGTTTGAGACTGAGGTGAGGTCAGCACCTTGTTTTGACATCACCAAGGTGATTTGTGAGAAACCGACTTCCTTTTTCCCGAAACTTGATGATAAATGAAATATTCCAGTGACTGTTGTAGACCGAACATGAGACTGAGGTTAGCAAAGTATGTCTTTCATTTCAGGTATAAGAGCTTGTACAGGAAACCTATTAGGAATTTAAAAGAAACAGTTTGCCCAATCTAAGGTTAACAGAGTTAAACGAACTACTGTAAAACCACAAAACTAAAATGATTTTAAAAACATAATAAACATTACAAGAAAAATAAGTATAAAAACCATTACGTTAGCTAGTTGCCATGTAAATAAAAACATTTTAAACTAAACTTAAATCTAAACTTGCTAAAACAAAAAGCAAAACAAAGAAGTCATAAAAATAGACCATAAAAATTGACGACAACTCAGCAAAAATTTTTAAAACCAGTCCAATTATTTTAAATTGTTGAAAAAACATGAAAAAACATGAAAAAAACTGACCCCAAACTTTTGACAGATTATTATATATAATTTATTATTATTTTTTTTAAGCTATTCTCTCTATCTTATTTTCCATATAAGAAAACCAAACCTTTTCATTTTTAGGCAAACTATTCCTGTAATCTTTCAGATAAATTTGAAACCATTTTACCTGTCACATAATATGCTCTAAATAGTTTCATCAGTCATTATTTTACCAGTAAATACCATTAATTTATATGAAATCACTAATTCTACAAATGTTGCATACAAAATGTCAAATCACGGCTGGTAAACAAGCCTCTCTAGACCTTGTAACTTGCATTCAGATTAGCCAGGGTCCCATATTTGCATGCAAAAAACACATTTGCATAAGTTGCTTTGTGGTTGGAGAAATACTTACAGCATTAGTTCACCTAAAAAAGGGAAAAATCTGTCAAACGCTGATCCCTTTCGGTCATCCTATTTGTGAAATTACAACGAATACGAACTGGAGCTTTTTTGAGCATAAAAAATATGAAACGCATCATGAGCATATCATAAATGCAGGCCATATGATGATTGTGTGATAGTTTGAGTTGCTCCCTCCAACTTTTTATAATTACTAAGACTGAGCCAAAATAGAATCACATTTAATTGACGTGATGCACATAACAGTAGCTCATAATGTTGTAGAGGAAACATTTGTTATTTAAGTCAAAGCAGGAAAACAACATTTAAAATCTAAAGTATTATATAAGTCTACAACTGGGCGGCAAGGTGGCTCAATGGTTAGCACTGTTGCCTCACAGCAAAAAGTTCACTGGATCAAGTCCCTGTTTGTTTTGCCTTTTTACTTTTATTTAGCATTTTTTATTATAAATAAAAACCCTCATTTTCCTGCACCTGAGTCCTCGCTCCTTTTCCCCAACTACAACCGTGACACTCAAGGGTGTGAATGTGAAATATTTTACTGTGTGAATACTTCAAATTTTGATCCTTTCCTCTTTCATTTTAAATGGAAAATATTTGTGGCATGTGAACAAACAAGCATTTCACCCTGATGGAAGTTCACTGTACAAGTGTTTTGCGGTGCTTTTTAAATTCTAAATCTCTACTCTAAATCTATTTGCAGCTCATTTCCTCTTCATAATTTGTTTGTAAAAATAGAGCTCTGAATATTAAAAACATGCTTTCAGGAATTTATATGATCAAAAGTGCCATCTTTAATAGGATTACACTTCACACATACACACACACATCCAGGTCAAAAGGAGAACTAAAGGTTAGCGGCCTCCCCTATGATGATAAGTGCAACATCATCTCAAAACCACAAAAGTTTCCGACAGCAATGCACACTGGGAACCACCAGACACACATGAGTGTTTGCGTGCAGCACTAGAAGACATGCTTATTTTTGCTGAAGACCACAGGTTGCTGCTCTGTAAACATCAGCCCGCATTAACAATCAATGCAATGCCCAGACATAATATCACAAGAAAACTCAATTTTCTTGAATGCAGGTTTACATGCATATCACTAAGGTGATAACTCACAAATATCAGCTCGCTAAACCTATAAAACGTGGTTGAGAAAAACTGCTTTACAGACAGTGATTTGCTTCATACCAACTAGGCATGGGACGATAACCGTTTTCAAGGTATACCGCTGTTTGGAAAAGTCAAGGTTTTTATGCCGCCAAAATTGTCTGTTATACCGTTCCTAAGGTACTGTATGGGTAAGGCTTTTTATTCACAATTATTATCATTATTATTATTTTTTGTTTTTTAGGTGTAAATTGTAAAGACATCTGTGTTTTTGAAACAAATGAAGACAGCATAAGTCAATGATTCACTTGAATTATTTAGCCTGACATGTTTACTGCCCCAAAATACTTTAAATGTTTCTCAAAATAAAATATATTGTGTTTAAAAGGAGAGAAAGGTTTTATTTTTAGCCAGACATAAAAAAGAATATACTTTAGAGCAGAAATCACAATACCGTCATACCGTGAAACCGTGATATTTTTATCAAAGGTTAATATACCGTTAGAATCTTATAATACCTAATACCAACTTCTTTGTTTGGGGAAAAATAAACAGTCAAGCCATGTTTACTTAACACAAAATTTTAAAGTTCCCTTTTTATTTATTAAACTCAAAACTAACATTATTTACAGTAGTTTAGCTGTCGTACAATAAATATATAGTGAATGTAAATTATCGTCGATGACATAACCGCGTAAACTGGTGACGAGGTCTTAAAATGTATGGAAGACTCCATGCCTCCATGACTCCTGTATTCACCCTGATATCTTCATTTGTGTTGTGAAGATGTCTCGGGTGATTTGGGGGTGTGTAATTATTGACAGAATTTTTATTGACAGTTCACCCAAAAAATGAAAATGCACTCATTTTTTACTCCTTCTCAATTGATTCAAACTTCTAAAAGTTTCTTTCTTCTGTTAAACAATAAAGCAGATATTTTGAAAAGGCTTAAAACCTGTAACCACTGTGTAAACTATCCCTTTCCCTAAAATAATTTTGCTGCTTGTTCAAACTACGTATTTAAAATGAGCTTAAACAACACAATTCTGGATTTTTTTATGTTCAATCTACTTCAATATGTTACATTAATTGTTTTGTGTTGGGAAAACATAAATTAATTGTGTGGAACCCTGCATTTTTTACATTGTGCCTTTGGAATGTGGGATAAATGAAGTGTCCCGTTGAAATGCTGCTGACTGCTGCTCTTCATGACTCATTTCTCCAGCTCTTCTATTGTATGAATCCTCTATCAATAGCTGGGGTTTTGTTAATTTGGGAGCGGATGCGGGATCGGCGTATCGCGAGGGCAGCATTGGGTCGTGCCATTGTTCTGATAAGGCCAGGCTGAGCTATATCGAGAGTGAGGAAAGGGATGCCGCTCTTTACAGCGTCTCCTTGACCTCGCGGGTGTTGTTAAAGTTTCCACTGAGCTCTGAGGGAGGAAGTGACTTTAACCCCTCGAGAGGAACCTCTCTGAGAGACAGGAAAGCACACAGGGCTCTGAGACTCAGTATTTTCCACATCTGCATGCAATACTGGCCAGAGATTGGGCTTATTTTCTGGAGGCTAGACGGCCACTATTGACCACAAGAGTGTGAAGGGTTAATATAGACATTCGTGACACACACTTTCATTGCCACACATTTTCATTCAAAATCCACAGCAAGGCAAATTATTAAACATGCCATCTTTGCAATGTGTTTTTAAAATGAGTCAAGAATAAGCTTTTTAGTCAAGAATTTTATACTTCTAGTATTTTATGTTTCTGTTTTAATTAAAGTTTTAGTAATTTAGCAGTTTTTTGCAATTGTTATTAGCTTTTGTTTTGTAAGAAAGAATATATTTTAGGTTTTATTGTATTATATATACATTGCAAATATCATACTGCCTTATCTGTTTAGTTGAAGTTTGGTTTAAAATAATTAACTTATCTATCTATCTATCTATCTATCTATCTATCTATCTATCTATCTATCTATCTATCTATCTATCTATCTATCTATCTATCTATCTATCTATATATATATATATCTATATATATATATATATATATATATATATATATATATATATATATATATATATATATATATATTAGGGCTGTCAAAAAATTAATCGTGATAAATCACATCCAAAATAAAAGTTTAACACAATATTTGTGTGTGTACTGTGTATATTTTATTATGAATATATAAATACACACATGCATATACTTGATAAAATGTTGGTTTATATTTAGATATATAAAAAATATATGTGTATGATACAAATTTTACAATTGAATATGATGTAACTACTTTGATGTAACTTTTTTATATATAGTTTTGGCTTCTATGAATGTGTTTATCACATATACATAATAAATGTATATAACACACACATATTATGTCAAAACAAACTTTTATTTTGGATGTGATTAATCACGATTAATCACAATTAAATCTTGGACAGCCCTATTATATATATATATATACACAGTGCTCAGCATAATTGAGTACACCCCATCCATTTTCAAAATAAATATTTTTATCCATTTCTCATTGAATATTGCCAATGTATTTTGGTGCATTTATATATTTATTAAAATAATATTTTAGTCACCAAACATATTTAGAAATTAAAAAATAATACAATTAAATTTAAGCAAAATATTGCAATAAAAATGACAACCTACAATTTTTTTGCTTCTCTAGATTTTTCCTCTTTTTTAAATTTTTATTTAATATTTTTCTATTACAAATAAATTTAGGTGTACTAGTTTTTGGACCATTGTCGTAGGTTATTTTGTTAGATAAGCTCCAGATTTGGATTCAGTGCTGACTAATCTAATGTATATGCACAAATATAATATTGTATAGCTTCCTCTTAAAAATATTAATTTAAAACAGATTTGTGAGGGGAATACTTATATATGCTGACCACTGTATAATGTAATAATAATGTAATTATTTTCTTATTTCTCATAAAGATGTAAAATCCTTATTTACACAGAAGAGACCTTACATTTGTTATTATTTTCGACATATTATTTTTTATTCATTTAAATAGATATAAAAAATAATCAAGGGATTTAAATAGATATTAATAACATTCCATAAATCTAGATTAAGTGAAGTTTATTCATAAACTAATTTCGAGAGGATCACGTGCAGATGATTGCTTGCAGCTGGTCTCGCATTATTCAATTTATGATTCACCAATTAGATGATTCCTAAGCCACTATAAATACCCTAAGTTTCATATCACAGCCATGTTCCTTTTGAAGAATCCCCCTTCCACCCCTACTCCTCCTCCTTTCCTAGATGGGTGGCACGGTGGCCCAGTGGTTAGCACTGTTGCCTCACAGCAAGAACGTCACTGGTTCTAGTCCTTACCAAGCCAGCTGACGTTTCTGTGTGGAGTTTACACGTTCTCCCCGTGCTCACGTGGGTTTCCCCCGGGTTCCCCGGTTTCCTCCCACCGTCCAAAAACATGAAACTTAAGTTAATTGACTAATACAAATCGGCACCATAGACATGCTCCTAGTAAGTAGTTATCTCTTCATAGCAATCACTATCTGTTCATTAGCTACTCGCAGGGGAGTTCTCGAGATCTACCTGAGCTCAAACTCTCTTCTCGCCTTGCAATCGGGAGGGAGCCCCGGGCTCGAAGATCTTATGAGCTCAGGGCTCTCTCCCGGTATAGCATGCCAAACAAGCTTTATAATCAATCATCAGCTAAGTGTGAACTCTTGAATCTAGATTTATAGTATTCCATAAATCTAATGAAATAATTTTTGTCCTTTTGTTAACATAAATCCTGATGTAAAATCTAAAATCCTGTTATTTTTGTTTAGGGCCCCGCAAGCTTTATTCAAATACTGTAACAAATAATGAAAACTTTCTTTTTACAACTTTAAAATTAAATCTAAATAAACTCTAAAAATACGTTTAAGGGTTGTTTTATTCTTTCCTTTTTTCCAATAAACTAAGTTTTAAAAAAAATGAAATCAGAGTGGCACAGATCATGATACAGCGAACAAAAACTCGGGGTCAGTGCTGTTTTGCTTTAGGCAAGATGCATTATCTTCGAGTGTGTATTTGTACGTATTTAAGGGTCAAATGACAGCATGAAATGACAGTCAAATGATGACAGTCATTTTAAATTAAATGAAGCACAGAACTTTTCTTACAGAAGAAGGAAAGACATTTAAGATTAGCATCCATATCTTGAAAATCCTGAGATACAAGTTTCCATAGGCAAGTCAGGCACATGCATGTCTAAACTGCATCAGGCATGAAAATCATGAAAACATGAGTCGAGAAATTAGAAACAGCTACACATTTTTAAGACAAGACACTAAAGGTGAATGAAATAAAAAAAACATTAACTATTATATATCTCAGCTGGGTCAGTTGGCATTTCTGTGTGGAGTTTGCATGTTCTCCCTGTGTTCATCTGGGTTTCTTCCAGGTGCTCTGGTTTCCCCCACAAGACAAAGACATGTGGTATAGGTGAATTGGGTAAGCTAAATTGTCCGTAGTGTACGAGTGTGAATAAGTGTGTATGGATGTTTCCCAGAGATGGGTTGCAGCTGGAAGGGCATCCGCTGCGTAAAACATGCTGGATAAGTTAGCGGTTCATTCTGCTGTGGCGACCCGAGATTAATAAAGGGACTAAGCCAACAGGAAAACGAATGAATGAATGAATTATTTATCAACACAATTCTACAGTTGATTGATAACATTATTTGCAAACATTTGGTACATAAGAAGTTTGCTGAAATGGTATGTTTAAATATACAGATGATGCATTAGTTAAATATGTGCTAATTTGCATACATTTCTACCACAAAAATCTGAACATTAGTCCCTTTATTAATCCAGGGTCGCCACGGCGGAATGAACCGCCAACTTATCCAGCATTTGTTTTACGCAGCGGATGCCCTTCCAGCCGCAACCCATCTCTGGGAAATGTATTATTATTTTGTGCTATGTTATTTGGTTACTCAACAGCAATAAATAACACTTTAAAATATGAGGAGTTTTCATGTGATTTTCTCAACTAGTAGTGTTTTGAAATTAATCAATGCATAATAATCGTGATAACTGTGAAACCGTGATAATTCCTCAGACTATAATCGTACAACCAAAATCTATAATCATTGCATCCCTAATGGATTATAGGATATAATATATCAAGCAAGCATTATTTTGCATGAATTCTTCTTTTACGGTTGTGAACTTTATTCCATTTATTGATGCTCCTGCCCTCTTAAAGCAAATCATAGCTGTTTCTGCATCAAAACGTCTTTTAGCATCAGTGATGGAGTTTAAAAGATCTCCCATTAAACTGTCATTTTACTGCATCCTCAAGTACACAAAGCCCTGAGCAGAGAGCTGCATCCCTCCTTTGAGGACTCTTGAAAAAAAGTCTTGTATCTCCTTGTTGGAAGCTGACTTATGGAGTAGGTGTGAGTCTGCTGTGTAAGTGAGAGTTTACACAACATACTGTAATAGCTCTGTTCCAAAACATAGCCATAGAGCCTGAGCCACGTACTGTTTAATAGGAAGCTGCCTATGTAGGCAACATACTAACTGTCATTGAACTTCACACATGAACCCGATTTTGAACACAGATATGCAGCAACCACAGAAATAGTGGTTGAGTTAAATATGTGACTTTCAGATACGCATAAAAGCTCTTGTTTTGATTAAAATAATAGTTATTTTCATCACACTCAACTGTTTTATTTGGGTGGCACAGTGGTGCAGTGGGTAGCACAATCACCTCACAGCAAGAAGGTCGCTGGTTTGAGCCTCGGCTGGGTCAGTTGGCATTTCTGTGTGGAGTATGTATGTTCTCCCCGTGTTCTCCCCATGTTCTCACCGTGGGTTTAGACATGTGGTATGAGTGAGTTGGGTAAGCTAAATTGTCCTTAATGTATGTGTGTGAATGAGAGCATATGGGTGTTTCCCAGTGATGGGTTGCAGCTGGAAGTGCATCCGCTGCGTAAAATTGGATAAGTTGGCGGTTCATTCCGCTGTGGTGACCCCAGATTAATAAAGGGACTAAGTCGAAATAAATGAATGAATGATCTGTTTTATATACAGTGTAATATGTAGTTTGCAATGGAAATATTTATTATTTAATACATTTAATAGATTTAGAGTAAATAGAATAAATAGTATTTAGTAAAAATGTATTATATATAATTGTATATAATAATTGTTTTTTATTAAATTAATATTTTTTTCATGGCCTCACTGTGGCGCAGTGGGTAGCACAATCGCCTCACAGCAAGAAGGGCACTGGTTCGAACCTCGACTGTCACGATCACCAGCGATCTCTCCTCTGTCAGAGATCGCTGGTTCACACTTCCGGGAACTACAGACCAGCCATGTTTAGGACTACAACTCCACTCATGCAGCACACACACACACTCCTGCGCCATATCCCAACTGATTGCATACACACCACCTGAGGACCGTCATGACTGATTACATTCACTACAAAAGCAGCACACACACTCACAATCCTTGCAGCGATATTGTTATCTGTTTTTTGTGACTAGCAACGGTTTTCTTTGTTCCTGTTTCTTCCGTGTTTTTTGACCTCAGCTTTGTATTTTGATTATCCGTGCCTGCCGCCTGCCTTGTGATCTCATGCCTGCTTTGACTTCGATTTTTTGATTTGCCCCGTAAGATTTACTATACTGTTTTTATTAAAAAATTCTGCACTTGGATCCTCGCCCCGTTATCTTCGTTACACCACCACCCTGACGTTACATCGACTGGATTTAGTTGGCATTTCTGTGTGGAGTTTGCATGTTCTCCCTGTGTTGGCATGGGTTTCCGCTGGGTGCTCCGGTTTCCCCCACAAGTTCAAAGACATGCACTATAGGTGAATTGGGTAAACTAAAGTAAGCTCCTGGGTGGCAGCTAGAAGGGCATCCACTGCTTAAGACGTGCTGGATAGGTTGGTGGTTCATTCTGCTGTGGCGACCCCAGTTTAATAAAAGGACTCAGCCGAGAAGAAAATTAATGAATGAATAGAATTTTGTCACTAAGCTTATATAATTTTGTTATAAGGCTGTCATCTTCACTAATGCATAAAATATTGCATTAAAATATGGCTAAAATCAGTTAGATTATATTATTTTATACACAAAAATATTACACTATTATTATTATTATTATTATTATAAAACTTGTATTTAAAAACATTTTAAAATACCATATATACCATTAAAAAATGTGGATTAATTCTAGTGCCTTCTAACCCAAATCGTTTCTATTATTATAAGTAACATTTGATTTTTGTATATATTATTTCATTATAATTTATTTTTACATTTTATTTTATTTATCTTTTTTTTTATTGTAACTCTTCCTGGTTCTCAGCTATTAGAATCGTTTAATTTTCTAATGCAAATACGATTCTGTTCCCTCAACCTGTTTTTTTAGGTTTTACAGTACTGTGTGTGTTTGCTCCGTAAAAAAAATTCACTATGATTATCACACATATCACACATCATGAACAGCAGACAGCAGTCAAACCCACAGCTTAGCGGTGCAAAATTTCACAAGTGACACAAGTAAAAGGACGGGCATGCAGGTTTAATGGAGTGTTTGGACTGTGCATCAAAGCCACCACTTCAAGAGAGCATGTCGACGTGCAGGGGGGCATCAAAGCAGAAACTCATCTGCTTCTCAGAAACACTCTCACACAATAACATTCCTTATCACTAGCAGCTGTGCTCAGAACAGCTCGTGTCATTCTGTGGCTCTTCGTCTTTTCTTGCGCAGTTAGTAGTGATGAATGATAAAGCATGTCAAGATACAAACAAAAAAAAAGTGTAAAAACTACAGTCTTTGTTTTAACCCAAATTGTAATATAAATATAAACAACCCAGAAGTTCAGTTAAAATATATATATTTTTTTAATTAAATAAAAAATAAATATAATAAAGTAACCTAATCATTATCCTTATCAATAATATTTTATTATTATTAAATCAAACTTGTGTTAAGACAGCCCAGCATTTCTTTTTTATTTTAGTGTGTAGAGCTCCTTCCTCCAATTTTAAGAGTAAACAACCACACATTAGTAGTAGTAGGGTGGTTTCCCTATATAGAATTGCTCTGTGGCACATGTAAGTTAAAAAAGTGTCCGGCGCAAAGAAAAAAAATAAAGGGGAGGGGGGGTGCACTTCCTGTGTGTTGCATATGAAGCGTCTGAACCCCAGCTGTCTGAAGCAGGCTTGTCTTGACGTCAGCGGGTCGCCAGGCAACCGTCAACCACAGGGGTGTTACATTTTCCACTGCTCGTAGCCTTCAGATCCTCGTGTGCTCGAATCAAAACTCACAGCAACTGTTTGTGCTGTTTTGACTCGCAGGAGTGGAAGAGTTCAGAGCAAAGCCGTGCTGAGACTGAGCAAACACACACACATGGCTCATTCTTCTCACTCTGGCTCTTTATTTGAACGACACATGCAGTTTGTGCATTTCGTTTTCAGGTTTAAGAGGTGTTTATGCACTTTTTTGGGAGGTCCTGGTGAAGATGTAAGCCTTCCAACCAATTTTGAGGTGGGTCTAGTTTGGCTAATGGAAGATGGAGAGTGTTTGGGGAAACCTCAGCATTATTATTTTGCGTATTTTGTTTGTTGTCAATAATAGGTGGCACCACAAAGTCATCAAAGACTTACTTAATGCACATTTGGTTATATATTGTGGTAATGAAGATGCACAGTAGGGCTGCACAATATATCATTTGAGCATCGATATTGCAATGTGTGTGTTCGCAACATTGCAAGATATGCAGTGTTGAGTTGGGATTATATTTGACCAGAAATCTAAACGCAAGCAATTTGTGGAACTACTGCAAAATATTTAACTGTAATAAAGTAAAAGTTTATCATCTGTTAAGTGTTTTTAAGGCCTGTCACTGTAAGAGCGTTTTAATAGCGCATAAAGAAGTTTAATAAAGATTCTATTAGTTGAATAGTTCATATGACAAAGACTATGCAATGTTATTTTACATTTGATTATTCAATTTCTGAACCCGAATACTGTTGGACTTATTTATTTATTCATTTTCTTTTCAGCTTAGTCCCTTTATTAATCTTGGGTCACCACAGCGGAATTTTACCCAATTCACCTACAGCATATCTTTGGACTTGTTGGGGAAACCGGAGCACCCGGAGGAAACCCACACAAACACAGGCAGAACAGGCAAACTCCACACAGAAATGCCAGCTGACCCAGCTGAAGCTCGAACCAGCGACCTTCTTGCTGTGAGAAGGTCATGCTGCTCACTTCGCCACTCTGACACCATACTGTTAGACTTTCCTCAAAAAAACATAAAGCACTGTTTATTTCACTTTATAAGCTCTTTATTTATGACTGTAGTTTGTTTATTATATGTGTGTGTAATAAATCACATCACTGCCCTACAAAACATTCCAATAAATCTAAATGAGTGACTTTATAAATAGAGATATAAATCATCTGGTAAAATTGTATTTCTATCACAAAATAAGTTATAAAATAAAAAAGTCTGATTTTTCCAATATCATGCAGCCCTAATGCACAGCATTGGTGTAACTGTTTAAATCATGAGTATGCTTTGGCATATTATAAATAATTGCATTTGTAAGATTTCAGCATATCATGATAAAGCTAAGAATTCAAACTTTTTAATTATAGGAGCATTTTCTTTTCCATCTGCACTTTCTGTTTGGAGTCACGACTGCCTGTTAGGTAGACAAATTGAAGATGGGATGGGGTAAAAGTATTTGGGTGGAACTTGTTGGGAAAACACCACACCATAAATAAATTACACACAATAAAAGTCACCTTTTTAATGCACATTCTCACTACAGTTATGAATGATATTTTAGTACATGCTTTTGGTTATAATACATATACATATAAAATATATAATATAAAAATTATATTTATTTTATAATCATGTGAATATATAACAAATATTATATGTACTAATATGTAATATGTATTAAATACAATTTTTTTAATTATCCAGGTTTTGGTTTATGCTAAAGATTCAGTATAATGACTTTTTCGGTAAGATCAATATATTTTAAAATTAATTAATTTTTCATTATTTTGTAAATAACAATCAAAATATATGACTGAAGTATTAATTGCCTGGAAAAAAAAACATTAGTTATCGCCCTAAAACAATAACCAAGTGCATCCTAAACTATTTAGGAATCTTTTAGCGAACATACATTCATTCTGACTCCCTTTTTTACATGCTCACTTTTCACTGTTCAATGATCTGACTTATTAGAAACAACACTGTCTGTCTGTGCGTTCATGTGTGCCACCCCCCTACCCTCCTACACACACGCACACACACACAATCTCTCGAAAGCTGTCCGCCCACTTACTTCAGCCTGTTGCCTGCAGCTCCACGGGCCTAGGCATGTTTCATCATACCTTATTCAAATTCTCACATGAGCTTTTAAAACCTGCTGGGCTTACGTTAGATTTAAAACAACTAGCGTTTATTAATCTGCCAATCATTTTAATGTAAGGCAACATCATTTCAATATTGACCTAATATATAGTCAACACTAAGGCCAATTTAAGAGAAAAAAAACATTACTGTTGTGCTTCATGTACCAGAGATAAAATACAATGATAAAAATGCAATTCTGTTTTTAAAATCACTGCTGTGGTTGTATACATTTATTATTTTTAAATTCTGTTCATTTTAATTACTTGTACATCTGTTTATTTTGAACGTTTTAGTTTAAATACATGGAAATGAAAAACATTTCATTGTATTTCTAAAGTGTTTCATTTCAGTAAATTGTTTGGTTTAGTAAATTGTTAGTAATCAGTTAACATATGTTTTACTAAAAAAATAAAAAGAAGAAGAAAAAAGGACAATGCTTTGTAGTTTTATTAAATATATTATAATAACCTTGCAAAATAGCAGTGGTTTCTAAGTAGATTTAGCTTAAGTATATAAAAAAATTGTGTAATAGTAAATTAATTCCATGCATATTAATAATAACAGTGTTAATAATTATATTATTGTGGTTTTTATGTTTATTTCAGTTATATTTATTTTGATTTCGACTAAATAAAATGAAGAACAATATATTATTCCTATGCACAATAATAATAATAATAATAATAATAATAATAATAAAAACTATAATAATAATAATAATGATAATAATAATGATAATGATGATAATGATAACAGTAACATTATTATTATTATTATTATTATTATTTGTTAGAAGCATATTTAATCTGATTTGCTATTACCTGCATTATTATTTGTGTTTATTTGTGTTCTTTGCCCTATGTCCTCATCACTCTCATTGAGCTAAAGTAAATGTGTCTGAATCATGCAGTGTAAAAGTAGCTCAGCACTTTGGTAAGTAAACAAAAAGTGTCAAAGACTTGCGATGTAAATGCTTGCAGCTTTTGCTCACAGCAAACAGCTTAGTTAGGCTACACTTGCTGTTGGGTTTGCTAGAGCAAGTAACCACAAGCCTGTGTGCAGAGACAGACAGAAAAACACACACACACAAGGGCTCTTCCCTCATCTGATCGACACAGGAAAAGGAGACACCAGATCAGGGGAGTTACTGAGCATGCAAAAAAAACTACCGCACCAGGACACTGTTATCTAGCTGATCTCATCTTCCTTATTAATAGAGCTTAGCTTACCTCATAAACTACAACAACAGTGCATTGCAAACGTGAGCAGCAGGAAGAACATTTATAAAGATAAACAGTGATGAGTAGTCTTAATAGCTGAGCAATAGGTGCAGTTTGCGCTTTAAAAGCAAGTCACTGCAGGTATATATATTTATATAGGCAGTGTTGGGGGTAACGCATTACAATAACTCAAGTTACACTACCGGTCAAACGTTTGGGGTCAGTAGGATTTTAAATTTTTTTAAATAAGCTTCGCCTGCTTGCAAAGGCTGCATTTTTTCATCAAAAATACAGTACAAATTGTAAAACTGTGAAAGAAAAGCCAAAAAGTCTCCAAAATGACAGCATGTACTTGATTGCAGCATCTCACCTTAAATGTAATTTTAGCTATTACAATCAATATAGGCTCATTCTGAAAACGTAGCCCTATATACATTTCTAGAGATTAAAAGTGTGAACCTGCACAGGTCTCATGATTCGGTTACGATTATCATGCCATCGATTTGGTTCAATTCGATATCTCTGGGCATCACGGTGCATTGTCGATGCTTCCAATACACAATTTTATATATTACTTCATAGCACAAGAATTCTTGTATTAAAAGTAGGGCTGTGCAATTAATCGCAATCGCAAAAAAAAATCGCGATTTAAGCACATTCAATTTCTAAATTGCAAAGGCTGCAATTTTATCTATTCATTTATTTCGATTTTTTGTCCACGTTCTTAACTCTTAACTTAAGTTGAGCAGGAGAGCCAAATAGGTGCTTTTGATTCACTTTAGTTTTAGTTATAAAGACAGTTTTTTCTTACAGTTTTATTTATTAAACTTAATGCCATGTTATTTCATTGTGAAATGTTTTGTTATGCACTTCTTGTGCACTGAATATATTAGATTGTGTGTATGTGGCTTGTTTGAAAAAGCAAAAACAGTTGCCAAAATCGCAAATAAAATCGCAATGTTCATTCAAAAAATCGCAATATGATTATTTTGTCCATGTTGCACAGCCCTAATTAAAATGTATAAATATATTTATTTATTATTTGTAATACAATTTTGTCCTTTAAAACAAACAGTCAGAACTGTACCTTTGAAAACTCAAGTACCTGCACAGGACAGAATGAGGATTTACAACAAATAAACAAACGTAAATATCTCGCTCACTTTATAAGCCCTGTCAAGTGAGTTCTTACACCCCTACGATTGGTCTCGCGCTCAATAGAAAGGACTGCGATTGGCTCTAATGCTCTGGCGCTGTTCACCGAGGAGTGACGCTGATAAATAACAGCTGATCCATGAAAGACGCGGTGGAGAACTCTTTGCAGACACAGTCATGTCTGTATCCAGAAGTAACGCTGTAACAGCTGAAAGGAGAGGAAAAGTCATGCCAGAAGGTCAAAGGACCCCAGAGAGACACAGAAATGGAGTTTACTTTCTCAGTAGTACAATAGGAGTACAACTGCTGTGTTAGTGAAAGACTGTCCAGCAAACACACACACAGTGAATTGTGCAGAGTTTCTGTGTTTTTAAGTAGTTGGAGTGTTTTAATTACTCACGCTCGCCTCCTCGCTATACGAAGCTAATGCGACAAAGCGCATATGAGATGAATGATGTCAGTACGTAATAACTGGTCATGATCTATTACTGAACCGATACCGAATTGTCTGTGTCTGCATCGCAATGCACCGAGGAAACAATTCATTTTGACACCCCTATACAAGAGATCATGAATTATATAGGCAAAAGTACGTATGGCTGCATTTCGTATTTAAAACAAACGCTACGGAGCAGTATGACGCTGTTCCTTTTCAAGTTTACTAGCTTATGGTTTCCTTCCATACTGACGGCTTTCCTGCTGTTATCAGTTTATCCAGTTTGCTCGCCACGTACGTCGTGAACTTGAAACGCAGAGAGTTGACCATGATGACAGGGTTTAGTGAAGGGTCTTGTGAAGAATTATTCCAGAAATCAGGTAAGACAAAAGCAGAATCCCAAAAAATAAATAAATACACAGGGTGAGAATGTGGTAAAATCAGGGCTTAATTTGTGCCGGAACACAATGGATTCGGATCCGTATCTGGCACCTTGTTTACCAATCCCCCTCTTCAGCCACCCTCCTCCCCAGTCCGCTGTTACCTTACACTTTCTTCAATGACTCCCCAACACTCTTGACTTTCGTCCGCGACACCCCTTCGCCATTCATTCTCATTCAAGCATACACAGCAGCCTCTGGTGGATTCGCAAAAACAAAAACTGCAAAACATGTAGCTCCTGGGATGTATTTGGAACTCTCCAGAAATGTATATAATAGTACATTTTCAGAATAAGCCTGGGTTGATTAAAATTGTACATTCAAGCAGTCGTATGAGAGCAGTAACAGTCTAATATACTGGATTATTATGCTACATGATTGACTGTGCCTTTTTTTTTTACTTCCAATTGATCATTATTGGGCAGAATGTGGACATAATTGAGCAAAAAAAATATTAATTCAATTAAGTTGTTATATTTTTAATACTTCATATTTATTTTGATATACTTTCATTTTAGGATTACCCAGCATTCCAAGAAAAAAAGTGTTTATGTGTGTGCATTCATAGCACAGCTTGTATAACATACATGCCATACACAGAAAAACACACACACACTTTTAGAAAGCTGGTTTGAGGCAGCAGGAAGAACATTTTTTTTCAAATGCACATCTATCCTTATTCTTAATGAGCAAATTTTTACACGCGTAACAACCACTCCAGGGGCATTCCCAAAACACACATCCTCACGACACACCTTCCTTACAAGGAAAAAGTGCATAAAAATAGTACAGTACTGTATGTCTTCGGAAACTCATAGGTTTTATAGTTTCACTTTCAGTGCTATGTGAAAATATTTGAAGCTCCAAAAAAGAACATGAGTTTGCAGTGTGTGTGAGAGCCGAGCTTGAGGGACCCCCTCTGCTTGGGACGTAATTAGCAGTGCTAAACCACAACGCACCGCCATTAGCGCTTAAAAGGCAAGCCCACTGGAAACTTTTCTGGGTTACTTATTTGACCCGAAAGCACTGATAACACATTGGTGGTTTTTATCACTTGTTTAGTTTTTCCGAAGGCCTGGTGCGACCCACAAAAAAAACTACGCTGCAAATGTTTGTAGTGTATAATGAACAACGGTGTTTATTGCTTGTGAATATCAGCCCAGACCGTGTTACTGCGAGTGGGGAGAGGTGAAGCCCAAGCATGAAATGTGAGATAAACCTGTTTTGGATGAAAGAGTGAGATCATTGAGCGCATCTGTCTTGCAACTTTTAGCGTGATAAAGCTTTATAAACACTTCCCTGTGATGTTCTTGTGATGCCTTCCATGGAGATTCAAGGCTTAAAGGAGTCATATGATGTATTTTCATGTTTTCCTTTTCTGACGTGAATGTGCTGATATTCAATAATACAGTTGTGGGCACTTCAAATGTGAATACAGTGAATAATGGATTATTATTCAAACTTGAATGCTTTTTAAAGGTGCCATATAATATAGGCATAGCTGAATAATAAGGGTTCAGTAGTCCTTACATTTCAGTCAGAGGAAATGACATGCTATGAGTTCAAATACCATTGTTTCCTCATTCTCATGTAAATCCTGTGGGTGTAAAATCCATTTAAAACAGGCCAATCAGAAAATTAATATGCACACTTCAGACAGCATTTGATTGGCCACAACTTTTCCTAATGATTTTACAAAAATAATCATTTTCCCCCTTATTTTTACAACCCAGACTTATTCTGATTACGCACCCCTATATACATTTCTGGAAAGCACTAAATACGTTCCAGGAGGTCCGTTTTCTGCAGTTTTTCTTTGCACAAATCCGCCAGAGGCCACTGTGTACGCTTTTTGAGATCTTAAATTTCTCTTGCGAGTGCCATTTGTGCCTGCTGTTGTCACATAAATCCACCAGAGGTCGCTATTGACTGACCGACTGATCAACTGACCCACCCTCCTCCTTCCCTAAACCCAACCGATAGTGTTTTCAAAAGCACAGATAGACCCGTCCACTGGACCCGAGCTACTGGACAAACTGGTATTAGTGGAAAAGCCGTCCATACAGAGGTAAGTGGTTAGTAAGCGCAAAAAGGAACGGCGTCATACCACTAAGCATGGGCTGGTATAAGATTCTGGCGGTATGATAACCTTGGATAAAAATATCACGGTTTCACGGTATGAAGGTATTGTGTTTACTGCTCTAAAATATATTCTTTTTAAATATCTTGCTAAAAAACAAAACATTTTTCACCCTTTGAACACAATATATTCTATTTTGAGAAACATATAAAATATTTTGAGGCAGTAAACATGTCAGGCTGAATAATTCAAGTGAATCATTGACTTCTGCGGTCTTCATTTGTTTCAAAAACACAGATCTCTTTACAATTATCACCTAAAAAACAACCAAAAAAAATGTAAATAATAAATATCACCCAAACCTTAGGAACGGTATAGCAGAAAATTTTGGCGGTATGAAAACCTTGACTATTCCAATGCCGCGGTATACTTTGAAAGTGGTTATCGTCCCATGCCTACATACCACCCTGTATCATTCATTTTAAAGAGGAAATGCAGCCATACGTTCTTCTGGCTACATAGTTCGAGATCTCAAAAATTGTTTCCAGAATGAGCCTATATTGTATTTTTAAGTTGATCTAAGCTTGTGTTAAACACACTACGTCTGACTTTTATTTTGTAAACGAGAGCTCTCAGGTTATGCAACCAGGCATGGAGTATTTCATCCCATCACAGCTCATACTCGTAATGCAAAATTCAAGACAGACAGATTATAAATTTATTCAGAGCCGCAGTCTGTAACTGAATGTTTTGTTAGCTTACCGTGTATATTGTGAAATTTGCAGTGTATGTGTGTAATTAGACAACAAACATATAATCCACAAAATACAACTCCGTATACATCTCTGTCAGCATTTTTGTCAGGTGTAATTAGGCCTGTCACGATATCGATTTTTTGTATTACGATATATTGCACCAAAATATATCACGATAAACGATATTATTGTCATTTTAAGACCATTTTAAGCCGCTCATTATATAATGCTAGAATTACAATATATTATCATCATATGCAAGTACACTCTTCAAAAGAACACATCATATTTTATTTTAAAGAATATTTAATTTAATTATAGTCATTTTAACAATTTAATAATTATTCGCTGGAATCAGAATGTGAAAACACACATCCTAAACAAATAATTAATAATAAACATTACCAAAAAATTGCAAGGTAAAAAGTAACAGCGGTTGCGATACCTGCTATTTTCAGTTGTCAGGCGCCCACATTAAAATATGCTTTAGTGATTTATGGTAAATGCTATAGTGGTCGTCCATGTATTTAGCGATAAGTCGATATATTGATTATTGTGACAGGCCTAGGTGTAATTATAGATAAGCCCATATTTCATCAATACAACACAGGGGAAAAAAGTCATTCAGTGGCATAGCTCACGTCTTCTAGCTAAAATAAACCTCTCCATCACTTCAGTTAAAAATATTGTTAACAAGGCCTCTGCTTAATTTGTTCAAATATTTTTTGAAATGAGTGTCGGGCACTAATACAGCTGCAGAGCGCCAAAGCAGAACTCATTAGTTTTCACTACTATTCCAAATATGGTCAATTCCGAGCCATTCATTCTAGGGGTCATTTCTGTGTTTATAAATGAGCACATAAAACTGTTTCTGGAAACTTTTTTTAATTTACTTAGACGACATAACCACTATATAGATATCAGGGAACTAATTAACATATTGAATCAATACATCTATGTTAAGAATATTCAGATTGTTGTATTCGCATTGGTGTTGATGCTTTGTTTCAAACAAACATTTAATCATGTTTCACTTTTAATCAGGTAATTATGTCAGTCTGGCTTTTGACATGCCAGAGATAATGACTGAAATTGGTCTGATTCTATTTATTTATTTATTTTTGTATTGGCTGTATACTGTCGGTTAACACTTCTTTTTTGAACTAACATATCTAACTAGCATAATACATACTATTACAAGTGCCATTACACTGTATAACCCTTTTATTAAAAAAATGTAAACTTCTTTCCTTAATGTAAGCTATTCAAGTCACTTTTACATGGTGACATTTCTGGTTTGGAGAGCTGTCAATCAAGATGACGGAAACAAGTCATTTCAAATAATTAGGCAGCTCTACAAATCAATCTTATCTGTCAGTTTAACTGAACGAGCTCTACATTTTCCATCGTGCTTTATTTTTACCCGTTAGGGTAGGGACATTATATAACAGTTGGTATTTTTGTGACATTGGTATCACAAGAATATCTGTAGCAGAATCTATTTTCAGTCCACAAGCTGTGTTCTGTACTTGCTGATTTGTTTCTTTTTCATTTTAGTTTACTGTACGAATATACAATAAAGACGATTCATTTAACAAATACATACACGTAACACAGCACTTCAAAACATAACTTTCTCTTTTTTTAACTTCCCTATAATCTCTATGATCAGTGTTTACAGTAAATGCTATTTCTAAAGTGGAAAAATGTAGCATTTCTCTGTCAAAACGAGAGAAAGCACTCTGAAATATTTCAGATAAGTGTTAATAAATATCACATATATGTATGTTTTGCAATATGGTAATATTTAAAGCTGCAATATGTAACTTATATTGGACGAAACTATTCATTCATTTGTTTATTTTCCTTTATTAATCAGGGGTTGCCACAGCGCAATGAACTGCCAATTTATCCAGCATATGTTTTACGCAGCAGATGCCCTTCCAGCCCCAACCCAGTAAACACCCATACACTCTTGCATTCACACACATACACTACTGCTAAATTATTTTATTCAATTCACCGAAAGTGCATGGACTCTGGGAGAAACCGGAGCACCTGGAGGAAACTCACACAAACATGGGGGGAACATGCAAACTCCACACAGAAATGCCAACTGATCCAGCCAGGGCTCGAACCAGCTTTGATGCGACAGTGCTAACCACTAAGCCACCGTGTCACCAGACAAAATAATTTTTTCCTAATGAGCAAAACATTATGAATTTGTCTTCCAAACTGTGGTTCTGCATTAACCTGAATCACTATAGTGAGATAATAATCTTTTATATAACGGGGCTATTTAGCTCTGTTGCGAAAAAATCTTCTTGCCATCTCTAAAAAGAGCTCAATGTATGTGGTGTTCTAATGGAAGGACGCGGTTTTATGTATTATCCACTACAACAGAAAACATTACGTACTGCAGCTTTAAGACAATAATATTGGACATAATAATATTTTAAGCTATAATGTTGCTGTTGAAAAAAAAACTTACTTGAGCTTTCAGAGTGATTCATTGCCTGCTGATAGCAATTTAAGCTCGTTTCAAACTTTTTACTGATTGAAAAGTGAGAATAATGTCACCTCACTGTATTCTGTTTTTATAATTGATTATTACTGCATTCTTAAAGAGAATTTTTAATCAAATATCTTAACAAAAGTTCCTCTCAAAATTCACATTCCTAGGTGTAATGTACAGTAGGAAAAAGGTGGTTTAAATAAAATGAAGCAAGAAACCCTGAACTGAGTCATCATCACAAAACATAATGTGCTAAAGAGAGCAAAATATACAATATGGAACAGACAAATAGGCTCATCCAATGTTATTAGATTACTTATATAATTATATCACTCTTTATTTTTCGGCTTAGTCCCTGATTTATCAGGGGTCACCACACACAGCGGAATGAACTGCCAATTACTCTGGAGTATGATTTGATGCCCTTCCTGCTGCAACCCAGAACTGGGAAACACCCATACACTCTCTCATTTACATACGCATTCATATAATACGGCCAATTTAGTTAATTCAATTAACCTATAGCGCATAAAACCCGGAGGAAACCCACACGAACATGGAGAGAACATGCAAACTCCAAACACGAAAACCCAGTCAGGACTCGAACCACCAAATTTCTTGCTGTAAGGCAACAGTGCTAACCCCTGAACCACCATGCCACCATAATCAACAAAATGAACATAAGGATTGGGACGTGACCATGAACTGCCATGAACCAGGGCCTCTGTTTTACGGCACTGTAGGGTAAGGAAACCCCTTGTATTATTTTTATGATGTCAAGTTAACCTTTCACTGTTCAGACCAATTTCTAAAGAGGGGTGTTTATGTTCCAGTGTTATTATGTTCAGAAATAGCTAGATGGAGCAAAACAGAATGTAATCGAGGGCATAGATCGCAAAACTCGTTTTTGAATGTGAAACTGTTCAACCTGACAGACTGTCTTAAATATGCAATGTTGTCAGAACCATGACCATGTGGGCAGCACTCAAAATATAGCCCAGCTGCACCTCAGGTGACCCCCACGTCTAAATCCTGGCTCATTTCCTGGCCCTGTTCACCTTTCCTATTGTTTCCTGTCTATCTCTATATATCTGTTCAGTCAAATTATTGAAGAAGAAAAAAAACAAACAATTTAAAAGTCGACTTCTTTGACACATCCACTATGGGTACGTTTTTCACAAATGCTTGTTATTCAACTCGTGCAAGACTGAAAAGCATTAATTCTACACTAGAGTGACCTTATCTGCCCCATAAAGTGAGCAATAAAGCTGACTTTAATAGACCATTCACTGACATTCAGGTCACATAATACAACCGCCCTCCAAAACCAAAGTCATTCCATTGTAAATGCGCAAATGTCCGGGAACAGAGAAGATTTCATCACCGAAGTTCAAGGCTATCAAGTAATTTCGCCCCTGTGATCACTGTGAATAGTTAAACAATCTTTTATGAGCGCTATCATTCCTCCAGATGGTACAATAGGATGTTTGCTCTCCTCCGCTGTGTGTTTACAGGGAACAGACATCACATAAAGGGATCTGCCTGTGTGGCGAGCAGAGTCACATTATTCTGCAACTTAGTGTGAGGCTGGAGAACTGTGTGACATCCATGTCTAAACAATGACTCCACTGTAACAGCAGGTTGGCCACAGGGTCTCTTGATGCGCCTGCGAACGCGACATGGCTTAATAGGCGGACCCACACATTCTCACGAGGGCAAACAAGTCGCAGAGACAAGCGTAACTCCTTAGACAAAGCGTCACACGTGTCACTTCTACAGGACATGATTGTATAAGCTAATGAGTTCGCTGGAACTGCTAATGCTGTTGACTATCGGATTTCCATGTCAAAATAAATGCTTTTTTTATTTGAAAAGCTAATAAAGAGGCTCGCCGTACAGGTGAAATATTCATTTTCAAGTAACAAATCATGAAACTGAGAGGACGTATACATTTAGCTGTTGCTAACTTAATACACAGTTATTTGTTCCTCGCTCAGCTTTTGTACTTTGTTTAAAGGGCGGCCAACTAAAGTCAGAGAAAAAAGTCCAGCTGACAGCAGGACACAGAAGTACCTTTGTATGTGAGAATGTCAACAGTTACTCAGGGTGAATACAGACGAGCCCAGAGCAGTAAAGCACAAGGACAGTGTAAAAGCGCTGAAGGATGTCGAGCATACACAACATGAACTGTGGGACTGTATAGGCTATCAAATCAAGGTAAAATCTATCACCAACAGACATCTAAAAAGCAGCATCACATTTCATATGCATTCCTGTAGCTCAAACATTAAAGGATTGGACTTGCATCACCAAGGTCATGTATCCCAGGTAATATGTATACCTTGAATGTGATGTAAATCACTTTAGATTACAGAGTCAGTTAAATGCTGAAATGAAATTTGCTGCCCTAAATTGGAAAAGTATCAAACCACGGTCTCCTACGGATCAAAGTGATTGAATTAACTTAAGGGCATGTCAGACCTTTGGCACTGAATGTAGCATGTTGCTCTACACCTAAAGAGATTCTGCAGACATCTAAAATCTACAGACATCTAAAAAGCTACATCCTATTTCACAGGTATTCCTGAAAATCAAAAAGTGAAGCTTGGCAGTCACATTTGATTCCCAGGAAATGTTTAGCATAACTGCGTTATTAATCACTTTGGATTTCTGTGTAATTTGCTGCTGTAAATTGTAAAGCAATCTGTCTCCTACAGATCTGAGTGATTGAATTAACATAAGGTCTTATAGTCTGAGCTGTAGCACAGAGGGTAGCATGGAGCTTTACACATTAAGAACTGTTACAGTCATGTGGAACTAGATCTAGTCCTTATCCTTTGTGACTTTCTATACATTCCAAAAAATGTGCCAAAATTACACCTTTAGGGTTACAGCAGCTTGTCTCTGTGGAAGTTTAAATCCCTTTAAATGACAAGTTTGTGTCATATATATGTCATCTAATTTTAAGTTTTTTACTTCTCTGAGATACTAATATGCAACTATTGGGGGGTACATATGAAGATACAAAACCATCGCTTTAAAGGTTCTGTCCTAATGACAGAAAGTATGTGTACCGTTAAATGTACAATTTGCATGCATTTTCCTGAAGATGTGCATTCCTGTCAGTTGTTCCCCTGCAGTTTGCAGAACCTTACAAATTATTAAAAAAAAAAAAAAAAACTGAAGAGAATATAACAGATGGACTGACCGCTTTCTGTTGTGTCTGCAGAAAGGCTGGGGACCGCTCTGGGTCACTGGAGATGTCGTCCTCTGATTCCTCCCAGGAAGAGGAGAATCCCGTTGATGAGGCAGAAGAGGAGGAGAGCTTCCTCAGGGTTCTGTTAGTTTGAGGACTAACCTCAGCCTCCTTTACCTCCCCACTGACCTCCATACCGTCGTCCGTAATAATGACAGTGGGGATGGAGCCCAACTCTGGACTTACTCCTTCAGGCTCTGCCTGGGTTCCTGTTGGCTCAGCTCCTGGCTTTGTCAAACATGTCTTGGTCCAAGATGCTGAGCAGTCATTGGCCTCTGATGAAGTCCTGGAGTGATTGTCGGTAAGACTGTCAGCATCGCTCTTAGCTCTAGCTGATGTGCTCTCGTGTGGGCCGCCCTCTTCTGTATTTGGGTCGGCCCCGTCCTTCTCTTCACCGCTGACCTGCAGCCCCTCCTCTGTCCTGGAGAAGCGCTTTCCATTTTGCAGTTCTTTGGGGATGCCTGCTGAGTGATCCTTGTTTCGTGTTGCAAGTGTTTCCTCTGGGTTCAAGCTAGGGTTGGCAAGTTGGACAGGGGCAAAATAAGGGGAAGTTTTTCTAGAAATCCGTGGGCTTCGCTGAACCTCTCGACTGAAAGCCTGAGCTGATATTTGGGCTTCAAACAGGTCCACCTTCTTGTTCACCTCCACATTCTGCAGTTCCTTGTGTCGTTCAAGTTGCAGAGCAACACGTCGCTCTTCATTCTCCTGTTCTTCCTCTAGTCCTGACCCACTGAGTCTGCGCACACGACTTCCCACATGCACACCTAGCGATTCCGGCCTTCGACATGGTGAAAGTGCCCTTTGACAACTGGAACCAGTACTTGTTGGGAAGACAAAGGACTTTCCTGAAGACCCAGGGCTCAGGCTGCCTGGGCTATAGGGACTTCCGCTGCCCCCCAGAGGTGGGCTGAATGTTGAACGACTGGGTACTGGAAGCACAGGCCTTCCTGTCCGAGGGCTGTTCATATCGGTCAGGTTGTTGGGGTTCATCATTATCAAGCTGTTCAGAGCATAAGCTGCCATAGTGGCAGGCTGGACCTGTCCGTTTTTGCTCCCATTTAGGTTTATTCATCCAAGGTCCACTGGTCTTTGGACCTAACCATCTTTGGGAGGAACTGAAGGAAAACTGACATGTAGAATGCCAAAATACAATTCCAGACTCCTTTCCTCATTCACATAGTATATGCACTACCACTTCATCCTTAGCAGGGTTCTGAAAAGAAGCACAAGAGATGTAAAAAACATGCTCTTTTAGGTACTGTTGTGCAAAATAAGTCAGTGTGATAGATTTTATTACAAGACTGTCTGAATAATTTTTTAGCAAGAAGGTCGCTGGTTCGATCCCCGGCTGGGCCAGTTGGCATTTCTGTGTGGAGTTTGCATGTTCTCCCCGTGGTTGCGTGGGTTTCCTCCGGGTGCTCCGGTTTCCCCCACAGTCCAAAGACATGCGGTACAGGTGAATTGGGTAAGCTAAATTGTCC
>CAIGQQ010026964.1:6588185-6634711 GCA_903798035.1 Danio albolineatus | reverse complement strand
TATATTATATTATATTATATTATATTATATTATATTATATTATATTAATACCTTCCCACCATATGTGGTATAGGTAAAGTCCTCTGCCAATGCATGTATGTATATGTAGTGTATAATATGCCTAAAAATTAAATACTTTCTTTGAGGCACTTAAAGATTTCAGTGACTTTTGAAATTCTATTATTTAATTTAATTAAAATTCATTATGTATCTATGTTTTCCAAGACAATGTATTAGAAATGTAATTTTTTTGTTGGGAATAAATGTAAAATGAAATAATTTCATTTTTAATTTATTTATATAAATAAACACAAATAAGTACAAACAATCAGAGTGTACAATTAGTAAAAACTTTTTAATAAATAAAAGGATAATTAAGAAATCTTACTGTATTTAATTTTACATAGATATATTGTAGATATGATTATTACTATTAGTAGTAGTAGTAATAGTATTATGTATATTTTATTTTTACAATCTAATCTTTACTACCATTCATTCTATTTGTAATTATTATTGCTTCTTTGATGATGCGAGTAATGTTTGATTTCTTTATGAACATTTAATTAAAAAAAATTGCTTTGGCCCCCAGCTAAAAACTACATTAAAATGAACTTCCAGCGCTCCGGGTTTTGAACCACTAGGTGGCAGTAAGGGATCAAATATTGCAGGATGTTATTCTGAAATCAAAACAAGCGTAATTTGAACGTTGCAATTAGTTAAAACTTCAGTAGGAATAATTCAATGCTTGTTATGTAACAACTCATTAATAACCAAAGCACAAAAACATCGACTGCATTACATATGCAAATTAAATGATTATTTTTGTTCCTAAAACATAGCTCCAGACGCAAATTTTACAGTGATTTAGCGTCGCGTATTTCTACGGTTCAAAATCTCCTCCTGAAGGAGTATTTCGTATAAAAGATGTTTGTCCTTGGTCAGCATATATTAGGTCAAGTTTCTTTTGAGTCAGAGCCTGCTTTGAGTGAAAGGGAAAACAGCCAATAGGATTGCAGATAAAGTTTCTAAGCACCGCCCAATCTTGGCCTTACTTCTACCGAGTAGCCAATAGCAGCCGATAGAAGGAGGAGCCAAAGAGCTCTGACACTCACACTTGAGAAGGGTAAACAGCTCTCACCTCATGGACGCAGATCCAGCGTTCACAGAGAGCTGGGCGCTGAACGCAGCTACATATTTGCCAGCTCTGGGGGTAAGTACCAACAATACACTCCGTTTGTTATGACGGAAATATGTATATTGATGCATTCAAGAAATGAAGGGATAAGCTGTAGCCTAATGCAAAGAGCGCGGATTGGTTTTAAGAAGCGCGTTTTGGGTCGCTTGCTATCATGCGCGCGAAACTCACGTGTCGTATGTTTAATAATCATACCTAATTTTGGTCTCCAAGAGAGAAATACGTATAATGTTTACGTGGATTTGATTTAGTTGTGTCACTCGTGCACGGTGCATGTGTTTTCATTCTGTTCACGTGGTCAGGAAAACATTATGTAGTGCCATTTTGAAGTTCCTATAACCAAATAACTCTGTGTGCAGTAATATTTGTTTTTACAGTCATTGATAGACGAAAGTCAAGGCCTGTTTACACTACGCATTTCCCCTTCATTAAATGCTCCATGATGGCAGGTTTGTGCCAGAAATCTTGCAAAACAATAAGGGTTGGCACACACAAGGAGAGATATGGCATGCAGTCTGTTTGTTTAGGAAACACACATACAGAAATAATCATTAGTGTTTTGTCTTGGGGTTATGCCATTTGATTTTACAAGCTGCATAATGTATAAAGTATTTTTTAAACAAATAAAATGAAAAAATATAATAACAATAATAATAATAATAGTACAACCTTTTCCCTAATAAACGTATGCTATTTATGTATACAACACAATTTACATGTTTGAAAGTGTAAAGTCTGACCCGAGTTTCCTCCTGAAATACTTTTGTCCAATTTTAAGCATATTTATGTTTTTATTTTTTTGTTTGTTTGTTTGTTTTTTTGTGTTAAGATGTGAGTACTTTACAAAATGGCTTTTTTTGCAGGTAATTCAGTGCAGTTACGCAGAGCAAGTGCAGAGATGTGTTAATGTGTTAAGTGAATAAAATTAAAGGCAGCTGTTGTGAAGATCACCTCTTTGCAATGCCCATAAGCCTCAAGCTAAATCTTTGTTTATAATCTTTTTTGGTAGAGCTGCTTGGATGCTAAATGTCATCACCAGCCTAGAGTTTGGCTAAGATGACCCGGCTGAAGGGCACTACTAATGTGGCTTGTTTTGATTTTGGGTTATTGCTTCACAGCATAAGCAGTAGGCATGTGACAATTACTGTACAGTTTTCCAGTATATTTTCTCAGTATAGTTAGGAAAAGTCAAGGTTTTAAAGTTGCAAACATTTTCTATTATACCGTTCCTATGGTATATGTAAGTTGTTTTTTATTTAAGTTTTTTATTTTTTTAGGACAACAGTATCTCCAGCAGAAAACATATTCAAAGATGCCGTTTTAAATAAATCAGTGTTTTTGAAACTAATGAAGACAGCAGAAGTCACTGATTCATTTGAATGATTTAGCCTGACATGTTTACTGCTCCAAAATATTATAAATGTTTTTCAAAATAAAATGCATTGTGTTCAAAGGGGAAATAAGTTCTTGATTTTTACCCAGACAATTAAAAAAGAATATATCTTAGAGCAATAATCACAATACCGTGATATTTTTATCCAAGGTTATTATACTGTCAAAATCTTATACCGGCCCATGCCTGATAAGCAGCAGGTGCCAGTTAAATAAATAAACTTTCGGTGATTTTAAGTGTAATATTTGTTTATTTTTAATGAGTATGAAGTTATTTTTAAATATGGGTCATAGATGAAAATGTGGGTTTCAGTCATGGAAGCAATGTCTAATGCAGCTGTAGTTGTTTTAGTATGTTTGTCATGACTTGTCCTGTATTATACACCTACTAAAATGCCGTTCTGTGTAACATTATTATTATTATTATTATTATTTAAGAAGTATTTATAAGCGCATTCAAAACAAAACCCATTCAGTTAATTTTGAATCATTATAAATATTTAAAATATCATAATTTATAATCATCTTTATTTAAAAGTGTGTATATATAAGAGTGACAATACATTAATATATATTTTATTTACACTTCAGTATAATGGAACAGTGTTTAAATGTTATTTTGCCATTTTATTTTTTAATAAACGTGTTAGTTATTAGAACTTCAATAAATTTTCTTTTAAATCGCCAGGTTCTGCTGGTTGCAATTCCTGAATTTTCACTGCCAATCTTAAGCCAATTGTAATCGACGCTACCATTAAATGTTTTATGTATGTATAAAATCTGTTCTAATTTTAATAAACAACATTGTAGACACATTTTTGCATATCACAATGCATTATTGTGTTCTTAATTTATTCTGTTTTACAGATAACAATGCATCTTTAAATTTTGTATCACTGCCAGCCATGCCTTTGTCAACAATCCCGTTAACATATTATTAACCAGGAACCACGTGCCAAAGTTTTGGATTCAGTAACACAAAGCCTGACCTCGTATACAAACTGAAAAAAAGAGGTGTTTCTCTAACTCGCCGTCCTATTGGCTGTGATTTTCTTATGTTTGGGTTCGCATATGCTCACGTGGCTCATCTGTGATTTCCTGCCACAAGGCCTGTATCTCGAAACATATTTTAAAGCCTGTCATCACTCATGTCCCTCTTCTATATAGCATAACAGCTGCGATCACCTTGCCGTGCACATGCCTAAAAATGGCTGACATTTGTTGCTTGTTTTTTGGTTATCAGTCTGACACCTCAGTCAGTGTCTGTTTTGGGGAGGAGTAGCCATTGTTTTGAGTGTAAAGGAAATGAGAGGCTGTCAACGATTAAAAGATATGAGAATGGCTCTTTTATTGTCTGACGCTTCCTTTTAATAGCTGTGCATAGTCATCAATATCATATTAATATATTTTTGTTGATTTGAGAGATTAGTCAGGGAATAATTTAATGTTTAATATGTGTTTGATTAGCCTTAGCATTGATGATATTAAGACATTGTTGTGGAAACAAGCGGTTATAAATCTTGATTATATATTGTATATTGCAGTGCTTATCCCTGTAAGATTTGCTTATTGTTCAGCAAATCAATATATTAGAATGACATTTGATTATACTTTTCATTTTGGAATATAATGCAGGAAACTCCTATTTTATAATAATATATATTAGGGCTAAACAATATGTTCATATGAGCATCGATTATCGCATTGTGTGTATCTGCAATAGTCACATCGCAAGATTAGATTATTCATTAAAGATTAAAACTACGATTTTATTATTTATATGATGATGACCATGGTATTTTACATTCAATTGTTCAATTTCTGTACTTGAATACTGTTAGATGGCCCAGAAAACCATAAAGCACTGTTTATTTCTTTATTTTTGTTTGTAATTCATTATAACTTATGCAGATTCACTGCATAAAAATGACTGTGGTGATCAAGTCCATCTAAATTAATGAAATCTTTCCAAATAGAGTTATTGAAATCATCTGGTGGAATTATATTTATATCGCAATATATTCATTCATTTATTCATTTTCCTTTGGCTAAGTCCCTTTATTCATCAGGGGCCGCCACAGCTGAACTTATATCCAGCATATGTTTTACCCTTCCAGCTGTAACCCAGTACTGGGAAACATCCATACACTCATTCACACACATACACTACGACCAATTTAGTTTATTCAATTCACCTGTAGCGCATGTCTTTGGAATGTGCTGGAGCACCTGGAGTAAACCCACGCAAACACGGGAGAACATACAAACTCCACAGCGACCCGAGACCTTCTTGCTGTGAGGCGACTGTGCTAGCCACTGAGCCTCCGAATTGCTTATTGGAATGTAAATCATGGCAAAACAAAATATTGCAATGTCAGATTTTTCCAATATCATGCACCCCTAATATATATATATATATATATATATATATAATATTATGTACCTTTTTAATCAAATAAATGCAAAACAATATGTTGTATGAATGGATTTAATAATTGAGCCAATATTAAGTGGTAATTTGTAAAATTAAATAGTCTTAAACACGTTGCAATTGTGCCACTCTGGTTTTCCTAAGCTTGAGCAACAGGCTTCTCTCTTAACCAACAATGGATTTAGCATTTGCAATAATAAGCATTGTCAGTTTGACCTGCTAAATATCTCAGTTGCAAATATGCAGATCTGTCCAGACATGTGTGATCTCTCTCAGGTGTAACAGTACCTACTCCTGTCAGAATGCTGGTGTGTTGCCAGACCACACCTAGTTTACTTATTAGGCTATGGAAAAACGAGTTAACACACATTTAAACGTTTGAAGCATGTTAACAGTGGTTTATTTACACCCACGGCCAAAACCACTGAGCGCAGTTGTGATTGAATGACGGTCCGACACATGCCTTTTTATGAATGTCGCTAGATTGCTAATCAATATGAACATGTTAGACTAAAGATGTTGTTGTAGCACTGCAAGTGTCTTTGCTGCTATTCATGGATTGCAAATCTAAAATCAAACACTTTGAGGATTCCCAGACTGTCTTGGACATAAAATACTTCCTTATTTTTGTATTTTCATGTTGGCCGCTGAGGGATGATCTTATTTAGACTACAAATTTATGGAACGTTGAATTTTGACCTGTTTTCACACATGTTGTGTTTATATCCTTAGGCGTGGCTCAAGGTTTTATTTTTTCTTGTAGGCAAACCTTTATCTCAGAAAAGAGGCCAAGTTTAAAGCCCTTTTATTTACAGGATAGTCAAGCTCTCATCCACCCCCTCCCCTCGCTTAAGCTTATTTGTGTCTGTGCTCTGGAGCCTCAAGAGTCTACCGGCACAAACCGCTTGCATTTTCCACCTTGCTGCGTGAGTAGATCGTTTTATAGTTGCAGTCTGGCAGAATGTAAAATAACCAAGTTTTTGAGTAGTGTTTGTGGCAAATCACACGTTCGTAGCTCTTCATACAGTATACTTGTGATTGACTCAGTGTCTGCAGCCACCTTTTAACACAGTTAGTCATTGGCTTAAGGCTTTAACACTAGTGTCATCATGAAAACGTTTAACCTTTCTTAGGGCTGCCAAGAATTGGGATATCAGCTGTTTTGTTTATGCCCAATGACACTGTTGGTGTTGTTGAGGGTTTAAAGGGATAGGTTGCTTGCATGTTGTCATTTACTTGCACTTGACTTTCAAATCAATTTGAGGGTTTTTTTTTGGGGGGGGGATATACTGAACATTCTTCAGTATATCATGTTACACAAAACATGATATACTGAAGAATGTTGCAAACCTTTAACCATTGGCTTCTATACTTCGTTTTTCAACTGTTTCAATTAAATGGTGTAAATGAATCAGGTTTTAAGTATACATACTGTCACCCGACAATGCAGAGACTTTGGTGAGCAAATCAAGTCAAAGGCAGGTTCTGTTTGACTAGTATATTCAACATTGATCTCCACTGTGTTATAAATGTGATTTAAATTATCATTTAAAAAGTTATACTACATTAGTGAATATTACTGAAATTAATGTTTTATATTTATTTTAAAATATTATAAAGTAAATAAGGAAAATACCCATGGCAACTTTAATGTAATTTAATGATATTTGGTTTTTGGCTCTTCATACGAAAACGTTTAGGCACCCCTTCTTCAGATGCTTCACCATTTACTCAAGTCACTTTTAACAACATAATGGCATTGGCCCTATTAAAAAGTTTAAGGTTGGTATGTTAAAAAAAAAAAAATATATATATATATATATATATATATATATATTTTATCTTATATTAACCAAGGTTACGTTCAAACATACAGTGAAATATTATTCTTTATTATAATAATAATAATAATAATATTAATAATAAACATATTTAAAGTTTTACAGTGTATTTTGTAGTTGTCTTGGCAAAGCAGAATGGTTAGCATCATTGGGCAAGTCTGCAGTGTTTTTGACTTGTGCATTACAACTACCTGAACGTCTTTTAAATCAAGATATACTTTAGCAATATTCAAATGTAAAATAAGTGATAAACCATTTCAAACTAGTTTAGAATGAAATTGAAAGATCAAAACACTGTTTTAGCCTGTTATTGTTTTAGAGTATTTGCAGAGTTCGGAATAGCTACAACTTTTTAAAACATTAATTCCATTTTTTTCATTGTGCAAGCATTATTATCTTTGCTCCATAATATTCTTTGAGTGTACTACTATGGTTTCAAGCTGATTATACCAAAAGACCAGTAAATGTGTGATTTCCACCAAAATTATTGGCTTAACGCACTGAGGTTGAGGCTGTTGAATCACTTCCTTCTCTCTGGCACAGTGGATCTAAAGAGGAACCATCATGGCAGGCGACATGTTGTTGCTGATGCGAGGCCTTGCTAGGCTAAGCCAGGCTGTGATCGAGACCCAGGCCAACTCTCTGCGCAGTGGAGGAGTACAGACTATGCAAATGACCGCTGAACAGGCCATGAGCGTCGCCATGCAGAAGATCCAGGTGAGTTAAAATATAAGTGATTTTTATACTTTGTGTTAGAAAATGGCTCGTTCTGGCTGTAAATTTAGATGCAGTGTTTGATGTTGATTAAAAGTGGGCAATGCACTTGAGTGGTTTATCCAAACAATAAAAATTTGATCACCCTTAACCCTGTAAGACCTGAAATATCACAAAATAGGCAGCAATTTCTACTTTTCATATTTATTTTGCATCACATTTACTATCTGTGCAACTTTTTGATCACAACAATGTTCATTTTTATTACAAAAAACAATTTTGCCCATAACTTTTTGACAACAGAGAACATTTCAGGCCATTTTCTCTTTGTTTTTTTACCTGTTACCTGATATACCCGTTGTATATCAAATCATTTACAGCAGCTTTTTAAACAACGTATTGATCAGGTTGATAAAGGTCTTAAAAACTCGTGTATCAAATATTATACGTTCGGGTTTATAGGGTTAATCAAAAGAACATATATTTCTTTTAATATTTTGCTTTCCATACAGTCAACAACAGTAGTCATTGGCTTTCATAGTATGGGAGGAAAAATATGGGCATAATTGGCTAGCTGTCTAGGTACCAACATTGTTAGAAATCTAGTTGAGTAACAGAACAAACTTTTGCAGATTTTAGATTTGCAGAACTTTTTTGAATAACTTTTTGCAGAACAGATTTTTTTTTGGTTGTTGTTTTGGGTGGACTATTCCTTTAAATTCTAATGAAGCAACTGTTTACAAACCATAACTGCAGTCTAATGTTATTGGTATAGACTGTAAAAAAGTATTATTATTGTATAAATATTGTATTGCATAATAGTGGCCTTTATCATAGTTTTAAAAAGGCAATAGCATTGAGCCACCCGACACTGTGTTGTTTTTAAGAGGCCTCGCATGACCCATTGCTCCAGTCTAATACAGTTACAGGCATCTGTTATTTCTTAATTAATCTGCAGTATTGTTCTGTGGGACACAAAGGACCTGGTTTTGGTGTTGGGTTGCACTTCTGTTGTTCTGGTGTCCGTTTTTTCCACAACCCATATAAGGTATAATAACTCTAACAATGCGATTATGCAAATTAAATTAAGGTTTACCTGGAGATTGGATTACTGGCTAGGTTAAACCCCAGTTTTGTTTAGTTTTTTTTCCCCAAGACCATAAGAGCACGGTGTGTGCTGCCAAGCTATTTGTGCTATCAAAGCCTCTGGTACTAATTGTGCATTTCAAAGGGCTTTAAAAATCCCTTATCAGTCATCAGAAAGTCATATCTCATTGCTTTATTATAATTGTATCACACTGTGTCCAACAACACATTTCAGTCTTTCATATATTTACAATATAGCAATGGCGTTTTGCTATTTGAAGGTTCCTAATTTTGTTTTTTTTAGGCCCTTTGCCATTTCTTTCCCTTTATCTTTTGCCTCTTGCATTTGCTAGTGCAGTGTTTCTCAAACTATGGTATGTGTACCACTAGTGGTACACAAGCTTCCTTCTAGTGGTACGCAGAGGACTCTCTGAATAATTAAAGTAAAAAAAGAACACACTTTTAACTCTGACACATACGATAACACTGATGTGATCCGAAAATTGATTTTAATAGGCTAAACCTTTTATTTAATCAAAAACATTTATTTTTATCAAACCCATTGTCTAAGGTATTTTAGAGCTATAGTGCTAAATAAAATAAATAAAAATTCAGATGACCTAGGGTTTGTAGTGGAATAATGACCAAGTAAAAAGGTTTAGTTGAATGTGACATAATTTGCCTTAAATGATTTTGATATTATATAGAAACAGCTGGATGGGTATTTGCAATGTGTTAAAAAAAGAAAAGAAGAAGGAGGTAAACAGAAACCGGAATCCAAGATAAAGCAAACGAGATTAATTCAGGAGCCAGTGAAACCTTAATATGGCATTATGAAGATTTTATTTATAAGCATACTGTATGTAGGTTTCTGCATTACTGACAGCTTTCGGAGTCATTTATTTAAAGTTGTTTTTTTTCTCTCTCAGGAAAATAACTATATTTCCATCCACCTATTTTTATACATGTTTTGAAATGTTGCATAAAAAATGCACTTTTAAACAGTATCGTTTATATATGTATGTGACTTATGGTATCTCTGTTGATATTGTTGTGTGTTTTTTTTTTTTTTTTAATTTATTTATTTATTTATTTTTTTCTTTTTTTTTCTTTTTTCTTTTTTTGCTTTTGAGGGGGGGAAATTGTTGATGTTTGTACAATATGCTTTGTTTTACATATCTTTGAAAATAATAAAAGGGAGGAAAAAAAAACAGTATCGTTTAGACACAACTGTATAGGATAAACTTATTTAAAAAGAAAAAAAAACGTACATAAAGTATGATAGTAATTTGTTTAAGTAATTTATTAAACAGTAGTCGACATTTAAATGGATCAAAAAGTTTTTCAAAAAGTTTTGTCCTAAGACAAGAAGAGGAGCTGTTAAATAGTTTAAGGACTATTTTTATTAAAAGGTTTTGATCTGCTTCAAATATTGACTACTGTATAAGAAAACATAGCTTATCCGAACATAGAAAGCTTTTTGATTTTCTAACTAGTTTATCAAGAAGTGATGTTGTTGTTTTCTTTGAGTCATCAGATGGAAACTGCTTCATTCACAAATGTTTAATTAAAAATTCCAGTTTCTTGCATACTGTAAGTGTAATTTGCGTATATGGATGGAAATATAGCTAATAACTCATTTTTTCCTGCACTGTAATGCACACTATGTAAAAACTGACATCCCAAAATGCAAAATAATGGGATTTTCATTTTAATTTCAGCTGTGGGAAAGCACACATAATAACCAAATAATGATCATCTGCTTTTCTTCTTCTTTTTTTTCTATAGGAGTTCACAGGCGGTCAACAGAGCATTTCTGATTTCAGCGCAGACATGGACTCCAAGTATGATTTCACAGCTTCAGAGCAGAACTTTGAGGACGCAGCACACGGAGGTTTGGACAGTGACTCAGTTTTCAGGGACGCTAACACAGGTGCCGCGCACGCATACAGCCAGGCACCAGGAAAATCAAAGCTGTTCGAAGGCTATAAAGACCCAACCAGCCAATTCACCGGACACACACGATCATATCATCAAGATCACTCTTCTGTGGGAGGCATCACTGCTGAAGACATCGAAAAAGCCAGGGAGGCGAAACAAAACGGCTCCAAACCACATAAACAAATGGTACAGGTGACCTTTTCCAATCCTTCATCACTCATGAGGAGCTAGCCTTTTGTTCCACTTATATATGCCATGCCTCACAGGATATTAATAGTTGCAGTGTAACTAGCTTGTTCTTTAGTGGTTGATTGCAGATATAGACTTGAATAACTTCATTGGAGTTTGTTGAAGAGTCTATTAAAAACAAATCCGGCATAAGTCATCACTTCTATATTTAATGATATTTGCTGATGATTGGCAAAGGAAGGTATTCGCTATTAATTCTTGATAATACATGGTTTGAATCCTGCCAGTGCTACATGTAGACTATACTTATTATTTGGGTCGAATGAAAATCTAAGGTAGGTTTACACAACAAAAATGTGCTTTTGCTTTTTAAAAGTGCTGTAAATAATATAACAAGATAATCTCTGATCAAATATAGCAACAAAAACAAGGACAGTAGTTGGAAATTTGACTCTGTAAAAACACTGTGTGCCTGCATACAGTAAACACGGTCTTGTAATCCAATATTGTGGTTTTAGTTCTCAAATACTCTGTATTATATACTGAACATGAAATAGCAATGTGCATGGTGTGTCCATTCACAAGTTCATATATTTGCTGTGTACGCAGAGAAGTTTTTAACTATCTGCACTTTTGCCACCCAGAAATGGTATTGTTGTCTAAATGAGCAGCTGAAATGACTTTTGGTTTGAAGTTTTGTCTCTAAATGTCATTTTTAGAAGGTTAATTAGACCGATATATGCATATATAAGATCAATCTTAATAGGTATTTTAGGTTTAGAATAGAATAGCTCACAAACATCTTCCAGTAGTCACAAAACGTAAGATTTTTTCTTCTGTTAAAGATCATGCATTTTGAAGCATCTGGTACACAAAAAATAGTTTGTTTCTTCTGGGACCTACAGCCATTTTTCATTAATATACTGAATGGTTCTCAGACTGCAGAACAGAAATATCTGATCATTATCCATATCGCTGTTCACAATAGACTTGGGTTACCAACGCAACGACTAATGCATTTGCATTATTATATGGCTCTGTTATCAGCACCACAGTGGGAAAATGTGCTGACTGGCCTGGATCAGCACGAAATGAAGTAATAATAACTATTCAGTCCGATAGTGGAAGCTTCTAAAATCCGGTGTATCTTTATCACTACTTAATTTGTATTATTATTATTATTATTTATTTATTTTTATTATTAATTTTTTTAAGCAAAAACATTTTGTTAGGCACTGTTCCATGATCAGTCCTTTTGGGAACCATTTTTTCTCTATGGCATCATTGCTTTAATCCATATTTGTAGCCTGTGTTTGTAGAATTGTAGAATACATGTGTTGTCTGACACTATGAAACACTGTAAATGGTTCTTCTCCAAAACTATTTGATGTCTGTTTCTTTCCTGCTGTAGCTCAGTGAAAGAGCGCGAGAGAGGAAGGTACCAGTCACACGGCTGGGGAGACTAGCCAATTTTGGAGGTAAGGCTTTTAAAAATTGTATATGCGCAGTATTTACTTTTGAAAAGTTTGAGGGTAGTAAGATGTTTTTGGAAGTGCTTACTAAGAATGCGTTTAGTTGATCAAACTTATTTTATTATATTATTATTATTATTATTATTATTATTTTTATCTATAATAATCTGTGGAGAAAGTTTCATCAATCATTACTCCAGTCTTATTGTACTTATTTGGTGCTCAGGAAACAGTATTTTTGATATATAGAAATTAATAATTATTGATCTGAAATTAAAAAATATTTTATTTATTTATTATTTAATTTATATTTTATTAATTAATTTAATTTATTTTTATTTAATTTATTTATTTTTATTGTCAATTTTATTTTAATGCTTAATTTCTGAATTATTATTACTGTTTTATTCTTATTGACCCCCTAACAAAAAATATGTATTCGTTTATTTATATAATGAAAATATGTATTTTGACATTTTACGTACATCACCATTTGCTGTGGTGGGGATTTGAAAATAAATTAAATGTGCACTGAAATTTCCTCATTTCAACAAACTTGCTTTTGCTTGATGCAGAAATCTCTTTGTGGTTTGCAATCCTTTCTTGCATCATTATTACTCATATTCTGATCTAAGGCCAGTAGAAGAGTGCTGTGTCTCTTTACTGCATGTCAGAGCCAGATTGAGGGCTCTGGGTTAATCTGCGTCTTGACCAGTAATTTGGTAGACTTGAGGCTGTTGCCGCTTTGGATTATGGGACAGAGCTTAACCGGTCTGGGAATGTGCATCACCTGTTTTCTCTGAGATAGAGCTTCCCATTCTGCTCTTTCAGTGTGTAACTTCAGCTGCTTTTGTTGTTTAAATGAAGGTGAATAAGTTATTTCTCAGAGGACTAGTGCTGATTCTACAGTTACAGGCAGGGGATGTCTGAATATACACTATACTGGCCAATAGTTGGGGATCAGTACAGTCGTTTAATTAGTTTTTTAATGATTTTAAAAGAAGTCTATTCTGCTCAAGGCTACATTTATTTGATAGAAAATCCAGAAATATTCAAAAATCTATTCAAGTGTAAAATTATATATTTTTTTACAGTAAATTACAACTTTAAATAACTGATTGTTAGTTGTTACTTTTGTAATTTAAACATTGTTTTGTACACTGCTTGTTCAAACTACTTCTTTAAAATAAGCTGAACCAGCATGTTTTTTGGGGGCGGTTAACTTAATTCTGTTCAAATCACTTGAATTTGCAGAAACAATTAAGTTAACTTAATTGATTTGTGTTTGGACATCATGAAGGAATTGTGTGAAAGTGTAGTTTAAATATTAAATCTCGAAGCGTTTATGATTGTTGTTGTTGTTTTTTTATTGTTAAACTGTTGGCCTTTTTTATTTTTGTGAAAACTGGTAAAGTAAACATGACCTTTAACAATATTTTCACATTAAATTGTTCAAGAGTGAATATAGTGATATTTTCATCAAAGAATTTCACTCAAAAATAGTTTTTGCTTGTTCAAACGGCTTAAAATAAGCAGAAACAACACAATTCTTGCGATTTTATTGGGTCAACTTAATTTTTTTTTTAAAGTTCAATCCACATAAATTTCTTAAAAGTGTTAAGTTAACTTAATTGATTTGTGTTGGGACATTTGAATTAATTATGTGGAATCCAGCATTTTTGGCAAAATATGAAGCAGGAAAAATGTATTCAACATGAGTTATTAGAATCATTATCAGTGATTGAGTAATACTTGTAATTGATCATGATAAAAATAGAAATGGGCAAATTAGAATGATTTCTGAATGATCACTTGACACTGAAAACTCGAGTAATTACGTGGAAAATGTAGCTTTAAATCACAGAAATGAATTGCATAATGAAATGGTTTATTGCAAATTGTTGCAAACAATTTATATACGCTGAATTTAAACAAGTGAAATTTAGTAATGATCATTTTAATTTGTTTGTTTAAATTCAGCCCATACTAGTTGTTTACAACCACTTACCTTAAAAGAATTTAGTAAAAAAATTAAATTGTACAAATTTTTCAAAATGTTAATGTTTTTGCCTTATTTTAAATCAAATGCGTTCAGTCTAGGTAGCGTAGCCAATGTTTTGGAGTGGAAAAGTGCTGTCACATGGGAAAAGAAGACAGTCACTTTAGGTTCACTGAATGCTAGTTTTCCATTGACATTAAACGTATATATCTACTCCCATCTGCTGTTGGTGCGTGTGCGCTCTGGGTGATACTGGTTGTTGGATGGTCTATTATCAGATTGAGCTCTTATCGGTCACCGCTGCAGTAAAAAAACATTTTTGAGCACCTGTTTACTACAAGCCCTTATTTATATGCTTCCAGGACCCCAGAGCATTATGGGATTGTGTGAAATTTATAGGGGGTGTTGACAAGTTTTTCTGCCCTCTAGGGATGAAAGATATCAAATCTTTTTGGATGACTTAAGTTTTAAGAATGCAACAGGCAGCTGCATTCTGAGTTGTTGGTTTTTGTTTGTTGTTGTTGGTAGTTGATTGTGAATTTGCATTATTTTATTATTAATATTATAATTATTATTATTATTATTATTGTTGTTGTTGTTTTTGTCAACCACAGTACTACTACTACTAATAATAATAATAATAGTAATATAATAATAATATTATTATTATTATTATTATTATTATTAATAGTAGTAGTAGTAGTAGTAGTAGTAGTAGTAGTAGTAGTAGTAGTAGTAGTAGTAGTTATATAAACTTTTTAACTAAATACTTTGGTTTAACTAAATACTTTATCATGGTTAAATTTGCATAATTATTATATTAAAATGATCAATATCAAAAAATCAGGTATACTTCTAGAATTTTGAATAGTTTTATTAATAATTGCCACTTATTTATTATGTCTAATTAATGTTTGTCTTTTTAATACTTTTGCTATTCCTTCATATTAGTTATAAAGTTTAAACATAGATCATGCTTGCTTTATTTGCATGTTTGTAGTTTTATGAGTGAAATAATACTTTTATTAATACTAAAAATGATACTAAAAATAATGTTTTTATTTTACTATATTCTAAACTATATTTAAAATAAAATAAATGCAAAACAATAGTGAAACAATTACACATTTAACTTAGGAATTCGTTTATAATGGATAAAATTTAACATTTTAACTATCTTCTTTCACCTATAAATGGACCTGTTACAGAATCTGCACTGTCACTCTTACTGTTAGCAGAAACGCTATTTATGTTTGAATGCTGTGATTTTTCTGTTGATTTTTAATGTGGGTTTTATATAATCTGTGGTGGTTGTCCTTTGTCCTCACCTTGACCTCACTCCTGGACATGAGCTGTCCAGTTCAACAGTTTTCTGGCTGCTTTCCTCCAGCTCTCGTTGGCTAGTTAAAGATGGAGATTAATTGCGTCTGAGAATAGTATCCATCCCTTTGGCAGGCTTTCTGTGGGGCTTCGTTCTTCATCTCATTTTTAGTGACTGTAGATGGACCTTAAATCACTTCCCCAACAACTGGTTTCAAACAGCGTGTTCGTTTGTTTACCTTGTGTCTATGTTCAGAAACATGCCTCAGTGTTTTTGTAACTTGAGTCTCAGACCTGTAGTGTCCTTGATCATGATACTGTAGCAAGCAAGTGGACGGCCATTTAAACTGTGCCGAAAGAACAACGTCAGCTTTGACAATATTTTTAAATTTGACTTGATGATGTTTTTGAATTTGAAAAGAGTAGCTGTAAATGTGTTCACCGGTCAAACAAGTGGATAAACTATTTTAATACATGCAAATGTTTGTGTACTGAACTAAGAATTGAAACAAGAAGCATTGTTTTCGTTCTTTTTTCTGCTATTTTGTTGAATTCATGAGTTGTTTGTTATTCTACATTTATTTTTAGCTTTTGTAGTTTCCACTTTTGTCATGTTTCTTTGGCTTCATTGTGTTTTTTTTTTTGTTGCTGCTTTTTTGTATTGTTTGGTCTTACTTTGGTCATAGTTGCTGTTTCTGTGTTCTTCATTACCACCTTAATGTTCTTAAACACCTTCTTTGTCTGCCATCTTCATTGTGTTGCTTTTTGTCTTTTTTTTTTTTTTGACTGTCATCGTTTTTGCCATGATGCTTTCAATGATGCACTGTTTTGTTTTTGTTTTTTCATGGTCGATTCCAATTTTAATAATAGCAAATTGGCAGATTCGATAGAGATTTCTGAATTATTTTATTTATTTTTCCTAGAAAGCAGAAAAAAAATTGCTTTATCACAGTCCGAATCTGCAGTGATTCATATTAGCAGCACTTTAATTATGATCCACACTAGGCATGTGCCAGTATAAGATTCTGACGATATGATAACCTTGCATAAAAATATCAAAATTTTGAATACAACTTATTTTAGTTTAGAAATATTTATAATATTTTGGAGCAGTAAAGATGTCAGGCTAAATAATTCAAATGAATCATTTAATTCTGCTGTCTTCATAAGTTTCTAAATCACTGATTTCTTTACAATTTCAAACGGCATCTTTGGATGTCTTTTCAGCTGGAGATACTCGTGTCCTAAAATAAACAAAAAAAAAAACGTAAATAAAAAAAAAAATCTTTCACATACCTTACGAAGGACATAGCAGAAAATTTTGGTGGTTTTAAAACCTTGACTTTTTCAAACCACACTATACCTTGAAAATGGTTATCGTCCCATGCCTAATCCACACAAAGGAGTATTGACTTGATTGGTGATTTTAAAATAAATTGTATAATTTTGCAATATGAAGTGGAACAAAACAATATGACTTTGTGAAATGTATGTAATATGTGACCTATATAACAAATAATGCTACACAAAACATTCTGGTACAGACGTATCGTGGTATAAATTATTAAAAATTCAAAATCATTTTCCTCCAACATATGCACCACTATAGATCTGCAGGAGTAACGGCGTTTCCTTAGTTACATTTTTAAGCAACGATGGTCGTATAGATAATCTTGAAGAAAATAACATCTAAACTTTTATTAGGACAGCATGTTTCACTAATAAATGTCTTAATAAAACCCCACTCAACAATAGGAATTTCCTCCAATATTTCCGTCATTACAAACAGTACGTGTGCTGGTGAGTTTTTCAAACACCCTACTACCTTGCTATAAATCCACACTTAAAATGAAATTTTGTGTTCAGATGCACCGTTATATTCAATGAAGCCCATGTACATAAAGTATTGATGTTTACTCAAGCTTTTATACTTTGCCATATAAACCACAAGGGAACACCTAAATGAGCTGTAATGGAAAAAATGGACAAACTTGATTTTGTTCCGAACAAGATTTAATGGCAAAAGTATAAAGGAACTGTGGAAGAATGAAATTAATAGAGGTTGAAGTTTATTAAAATGATTGCATCTTGTGCTTTTCCGTGTGTATTCTGCCGTTTCCGTGTAACATTTGTCACCTGTACTCAGACTATAAGGATCATCATCTCTCTTGTGTGTATCTGTTTAACACCTTCAGCTTTTCTCATATATGTAACATTCCCTTTTATAGACTTTGTATAAAGTTGTTGCAGTGCAGTTTGTATGCTAATTAGGACGTAGATTGGCCAAACTGATAGGCAAGGCAAGGCATACCAAAAACGTCCAGCTTAGGTTTTTTGTTGGTCAATCGGTGCATCCTATATATTCGTTGTCTTGAAGCCCATGTCTTGAAGTCTATTCATACTTTATTTATGTTTATACTTTTCATTGTGGATTTTTTTTTAATCAATTATTTTTTTTTTATTAATTTTTTTTTTTCAGAAATGTAAAAATGCATCAATACTGAATAAGTGTAGTCAAATTCTGCTGACGACAATCCTTTTAGTAATTAAGCCTATAATTGTGTTTAGTTGTTTTTTGCTTGCTTTTGTCTGGCTTGTGGACTCTGTGTGCAACAGAATAAAGTAGTAGTATTTTTATAAAAGGAGCAAATGCAGTACAGTCCTTCAGATTCTGCAGAGTTAAAGCACCCGTATATGGCCTCTTGTGTTTTCCTCGAGTCCTTAAATTCTTCAGGCATGAAGAGACATCAAAACAGGAACATGTTTAATCATCAACTATGACTGACCTAGAACTTCCCCAACAGGCTTGAGTAAAAACTTCACCAGGATAAGAGCCAGTGTCAAAACTACACGTGTTTCTGTAAGGTGTGTTCAGACTTCTAGGAAAAAAAAAGAAAAACACCAGAGAGAAAAAACAGAAAAACACAGCCCTCATTTCTTACCAGTTTACACTGCGGTTAAGTTTCAGTACCAACTTGAAACCCCTCCTATATGACTCAAAAACAGAAATATTGCATAATAAAAAATTGCATAACTATTGAAGAGGGTTGCACCAAAACCTGTTATTGATTCTCAGCTCTACCACAGCAAATGCACAGACCACAGTGCTTTAGAAATGCTATTTTTAGTGTTTCCTTCACATTTTAAAGCAACGGTGTTGTGGGTATTTTTGAAAAGCAATGGATAACCTCTGGTTGTTCATGGATTATTTCCTTTTTTCAGTTTGTTTTGTCAATGTAGGCTTTAATTAATTCAATAAATCTTCTCTTGCAGGGCTTGCTGTGGGTTTGGGTATTGGAGCATTGGCAGAAGTGGCAAAGAAAAGCCTCAGATCAGACGATAAGAATGGTAAGATAATTATGCATACAGTTTGTATTAGGGCTGCACAAAATAAATCATTTCAGCGTCAATATCACAATGTGTGAATCTGCAATAGTCACATCGGAGGATCAGCAATGTCAAGTTGGGATTATAGTTGATCAGCATCACAGTTCAGAATATGTGGTTTGTGGGTTCATTACAGAACTTTGGATGCATTCACACCATGCTATCCGAACCATGCCAAGTCGCATTTCCCAGTTCGTTTGACAAGTGTGAGTGCTCTGAATTGGACCCAGTTGTGGTTCAGTTGGGTGATTCTGGCCTGACTAAGAGGTGTGCCAGAGCACGGTTCAACTTGGCTTTGGCGTTGTACGCTTGTAGTGTGAGTGCGGAACTGAAGACACAACATTATTTGGGATTGTTTCATAAGGATTTATTACTCATCTTACTTTTCAATGAACATGCACTGTCATACATTATTAAAGATACAAAACCCCTGCTGCATGTTAGCTGCACCTTCAACAAACCTCCTAATACCTGCAGCACGAGGACTTGCATGACAATTTATGACCGTCAAAAGTGGTGTGTCTGTTCCGCAAAATATTTGACTGCGTGTCACTGCATCCCAAATGACTAAAACGATATAACTAAAGCGGTTCACAAGGAAGAGGCAACACACACAAGAAGTAGTGCTAATTATACAAAGCAAGTGTTAGGGCTCGGAGAATTGAGTGCTTGAGTATGGAGGAGGAGGAGGAGTTGTTGATTTTTTAGAGAAAAGTGTGTTTCTATAGGTGGTTTGTCAAGCCCACTCACCTGTGTGAGGCACACTTTGTGCATGTTTTGTATTTTTAATATGGAGTGATTTGTAAGAATATGTCTGGTGAAAAAGCTGGTACAAGTGTTGGTTGATGGGTGATATACAAAAAATATATATATCTCAATATTGTCAACATTTTTCCGATATTTTCTATATCTCGATGCTTTTGCATTTGCTTTTAAAACAACAGAAAACATGATTTTCTTGTGCCCCATTAAAAAAAAACTAAGACCAAGTCGAGACCAAATTTTCACTCACTGCCTTTAATTAAATGAACGTGTTTGTAACTAAAGTAGTGAAAATGGAAAGTGCATTGTCAAACTTTCAATGGCCAGTTTTCACACAGTGGAATCGTCACCAAACCTTCTCATCTTCTTATGACAAACAACCACATGACAAGAAGAAAAACATAATCTGCTGTGTGTCCTCTATTGTTCTTTACAAAGCCATTTAAAAGCACGTGGAATTTGTGAGTGCACTGTAAGAAATGCAGGGTTCCACACTATTCATTCATGTTGACCCAACACAAATCGATAAGTTAACTTAGCACTTAACAAATTTATATAGATTGAAGATAAAATTAAGTTGACCCAATGAAATCTCAAGAATTGTGTTGTTTCTGCTCATTTTAAATAAGTAGTTTGAACAATCAAAAAGAAACTTTTTTTGGAGTTGCTTTCTCTATTGGTGCGCTCTCATCCACTCACGACTTCCACGTGCTTTGAGATGGCCTCGTAAAGAATTTTGTAAAAATTTTTAGGGATTTGTATTACATTTTATTTAGGCTTATATAAATAATTCATAACGTGTCAAGATTCTCGATGTGCATGTGTGAATAATTATGGCTCAGATGTGGGTACAAAAATCTTGTCCATTATCTCATGAAAAAATATGCTTAAACATTAAACTGAGTTTTTAATACCTAATGCATTTCGAGTGTATTAAGAGTGCTTTGTGACCACCCTGAAATTACAGCGTGTGTTTCTTTTAGGGTCTAATTCATCCTCTCCACCCATGTTTTTCTCTTGTGCTGTTTGTCGTCTCCATTATGTATTTTGTAAATGTGTCAAATAAGGCCCTCCCTCACCTCGCGTCTCTTTTGCGCATGGTAATGCTTAAGGAGGACGTAACATTGGATGCTCTGCGTTATTTTGGGAAAGTATACACTTGAATTTAAAGTATTCAATATTAGGGCTGGGTATCGTTCCAAAATTTTCGATACCGATACCCTGAATTCGATACCGGTTCTGAACGATACTTTTTTCGATACTTTTATTTTAAGAAATATATTTTAACAACGCCACGGTGGCGTAGTGGTTAGCACGTTCGCCTCACAGCAAGAAGGTCGCTGGTTCGATCCCCGGCTGGGCCAGTTGGCATTTCTCTGTGGAGTTTGCATGTTCTTCCCGTGGTTGTGTGGGTTTCCTCCGGGTGCTCCGGTTTCCCCCACAGTCCAAAGACATGCGGTACAGGTGAATTGGGTAAGCTAAATTGTCCATAGTGTATGTGTGTGAATGAGAATGTATGGATGTGTTTCCCAGAGATGAGTTGCGGCTGGAAGGGCATCCGCTGCGTAGAACAAGTGCCGGATGAGTTGGCGGTTCATTCCGCTGTGGCGACCCCGGATTAATAAAGGGACTAAGCCGAAAAGAAAATGAATGAATGAATGAATATTTTAACAAGATTACATAACACAATCTCAGAGAAACTTTGGTTTTATTTTTTTCAGGATGTTTGTGACACTTTTCACAGCAGGCTTATCTCGAAGACCAATAAACAAAGAACAAAAGCACAAAATGAACAAAGTGTAGTTAACACAATATATTAGTGCAAACAGTTTTAATAAAGTTCAAGCAGTTTTAAGTCAATCAATTTTAAGTATTTGTGAGGCTTACTGCTGCTTAAAGGTTTAGTTCACCCAAAAATTGAAATTCTGTCATTAATTATCTACAAATGAAGATATTTTGGATTGAATCCAAGAGCTTTCTGATCCTCACATCGTTGAATATTTATTGAAATTATTTTTGTTTACTTTGCGCACAGAAGTATTCTTGCAGCTTCATATAATTATGATTGAACCACTTATATCACATGGACTTATTTAGACTATGTTTTTGGTTCCTTTCTGGACATTGAAAAATGCATATTCAGTAAATCTATGGGAGGATCAGAAAGCTCTTGGATTAAATCAAAATTATCTTTATTTGTGTTCTGAAGGTAAACAAAGATCTTATGGGTTTGGAACAACATTAGGGTGGACATTTAAATAAGACAAGTTTAATGTAAACTTCATCATTTACTGTTAACCTCAAAGCATTTTAGTATTGTATGTCTGTTTACATTTCGGAGCCCCAGCCATCGCGCAGTTATCCTCATCAGTCACGGAGGACGCTTGTGCTGGGCACATTGTTGAAGTCAGGAAAATACCGAGGATGATGATGATGATGATGACTGCCCTGGCGTGATCTTCTTGCAGTCAAACACGGAGCAACTTTCTGCTCGTAAATTAATTCAGTGTACTGCGAGGTGTTTTATTGTGGCGCATGCATTTATACATGTGACAGCATTCACGAGTTGTGCTTGTTTTTCCCCTTTAAGAGAGCGGAAAGTGACGGGGTGTGTTTCCCCTTTTAAGAATGTGTTTCCCCTTTAAGCGTGTGTGTCGAGGAGGAAAATAAAGCGATCGCTTCATAAAGTGTTCATCCCGCGTTTGATGTCTCTTCTTTTAATTTTCTTCGCTTAAACGGCCACATTATCATATTAGACGTGTTGCCAGTCTTGGTAGCGATAACTTTTTTACAGATATTGCATCGCACGCTGTTGCCGCCAATCTTTGCATAATGTAGCCATACTTTTGATCGCCTAAACATTGTTTGCGTTGAATTTATGATATGCTTTAAAGTGTAGTGTACGCATTACAGCCTCACATTTGACAAGCTCTGGGCGAGTGGGCGTAATACTGCCATAAACTATTGATTTTCAAGACAGCCTCGCAGCAGGCTGATTCAGGCTAATCACCAGCATTTGATCCGGGCATATGTTAAGGGATGCTGCAGGTTTTCTAGCTCACTGACGTTGACAAGATTATACCCTTGGGTATCGAAATTTGGTACCGAACGAAAATGATTTTTTCGATACTCGATAATATCGAGACGATTCGGTCGGTGCTTAAAAAGTATCGAACTCGATACCCAGCCCTATTCAATATGTGGGATATTTCAAAATTTGACATCGTCGACACATTTATTCTGACATTATCGCTAATATTCTGTGCATCACCCAGCCCTATGTTAGTTAAAATTTCAAAGAGATGAGAGGGTGTGTTTTCTACAGGTGGTTTGACAAGCCCACTCACCTGTGCGAGGCATCTTGCTAATTATTAGTCATTGGTCCATTTTATTTTAACTTACTGATCAGGGCACAGCAGAAGTGATAAATTGCATGCTATCAAAGTTATTATGCGTGTGTTTTTGCACTTTAAATCATTAACAGAGTGGTAGGGAGTGAGGAAAGAATGAGGAGGAAGTTGTGGGCATTTAAACTCACCCACATATATAAAAAACATGTTCACTACCAACCAAAAATCTTCAACACGTAGATCTTAACCTGTGTGTGTTATTTGCTGCCGTGAAAATAAAGTAAAAGCAATACTGTGCTTATGGTACTATTTACTCTTACGCAAGTGAAAACTATTGCTCTTACGACCGTCTGTGTTTGCTTTACTTAAGATGTGTGTATGTGTAATAATATATACATAATAACATTTATAGAGTTGCCTGTTCTAAAGTGCTCCTAAATTAAGGTGTTGTCAAGGATGAGAAGGAGGTTTAATGTGGTGAATGAGCTGTTTTTGCTGCACAGACCCTAAATGTTTATATGCATCTGTGTAATTGGTATGAAAATATGCCAATCTATTATAATGTAATGTATACTTTTCTCATTCCTGAAATGTGTAACCTCGTTCACCACTTATGTGTGTGTAAATATGCACACCCCTCCCATCATTCATATCTCTCGGCTCAGCTTTAAATCTTCTTATGCCACAGAGAGAGAGAGCTTTAGTCGGACGCGCTGTTTTTGAAAGATTATTAGGTTAAGTGATCCAAGTTTCATTAAAAATACACTTTTTTTTCTCTCTCTAATATTTAGCTTTTTTGTTCTTTTCTGTAAACACTTATGTATACTCATTTTATTGGTTAATTTTTTTTTACATTTTTACATTTTTTACATTTAAATTTTTGGTTAAAAAAATGAGAATCATGTGAGAAAATCATGATCTCAGTTCCCATGTAGAAAAATAGTGATTTATATTTTAGCGGGAAGCCTGCAGTCCTATTGGATTATAATATATTTTACTTTTTATGTATATACTTTATCTATATTTGTCAGATTCTTTTGCACAAAGCAACTTGTTGTGCATTTAATATACGTTTTATATGCATATCTTATTTTGTTTGATTTTTACTTGACATTTTTGATGCTGATTGTTTTAAAAATGTTGAGTAACTAACATTGTATTGCATGAATCTCATTTATTTTCCTATATGACTTTTATGCAATTGGCATGAGATCTTTCATACTTATCTTGCATTCAAGATACAGATTTGTGTTTTTATTTCCTCACTCATTTGATTTCATTTATTTCAATTAATTTGATTTACTTTGCATTTATGTATTTGTCAGACTTTCATCTGAAGTTAGTTTGCTGGTTCAATTTCTTTTTTTATATAATGTAATAATAAAGATAGATACTGTATCTTTGTTTTAGCTAATAAGCTCTATTTATTTAATTAATTAGATTTTCAAATCGTGGTGAGGGGAAAAAGTACATTTTACACATTCAACATAATAAATCAAACGTTTATCAAACAGCCCAGCAGTTCTGCTTATTAAATCAATTGAACACTAAATTTGTGTTTCACCGGTTATTTTAACCCTTGTGTATTGATCATATTGACTACCCTTTCTTTATTCGTGACTGTTTTTGCCCCATTGACCTCCATTTATTATGGCATTTCTTTAATTGTGAAGCCATGTCACTTTATTGTTATGCATTCTTGATTGATAGTGATTTTTTATTTTTTTTTCCTGTTATGAAGAGGTACATTTTGTCAATTTTACTGTTTATCATTAGTTGGCACCATTAACCATTTAGATAATGTGCCAAAAACCGCCACAAATAGAATGAACAGGTAATAAATGTGTCTAAACTGTAGTGATTTAGTTTTTTTTTAATTCCGAAGCATTTTCCCAAAATACGAGACAGTTGTGGGCAAACGAATCTTCAAAATCACTTCAGAGTGGATGAAAACATTCCTAACAACACACAAATGGTTAAGATATTTCTTGATTTTGCCATCTTCAGAGTTTCATTATGTCAGTAGCTTCATATGGGAACCAAGAGCAAGTGTGTTCTGAGGACAGAGGCCCGCAACAAGATCTAATCTACGCAGACTTGCTGGATAATGATTACCTTTGACCTCATCATCACGTCCAGGAATAGCTCTAATGTCCTCACCAAGATAATGACAGCCCTGATCCAACAGTTTGTGGGGTTTTGTTTACACGGGCAAATGTTTCTCAGCAGCAGAGACAGAGATTACCCCTTTGTTTCAAATAGCACAAACAGTTGTTGTCTGAGACTTCTTAACCTTTCTGGATATAAAAGTGTCTATTCATTCTATTAGGCACCACTGTGTTCAGAATTTTTATTTTTTTTAAAGGATAGGTTATCCAAATTGTTGGAATTTATTAAAGCCGCAACTTGTTTAAATGGTGTTTGATATTTTGAAGATTGTTGGAAACTGGTTGCCATTTGACTTCCATGGTATTTTGGTCACACTTTATTTTAAAGTACAATTCTTGCTATTAACAATGCAATAACCAAGACTTTTAGCTTAATAAATCCCTAATTTGTTGCTTATTTTAGTAGTTGTCAAGGTCATGTAGTCCTGTTTAATCCTACAGATATTGTGTTAGATATTAGCTAATATCTTAATAACAGGCTAATAATAGTCCACTAGTTAAAGATAATAGTTAAAAATTGGTAGAATTGTAAAATTCGCGTGTCTGATGTCAGTGAGTCTGTACATTGAGAAATGGCAAGTGGAATAAGATGAGTGTTCAAACAAAAAAGAAAAAATGAAATAAATCCATTAGTAAATGAAAGAAATTACTTTTTGAAAGTTGAAACATTGAAGTGGAAACAACCAGGTTGTACATACAAGTTGAAAGGGCAGAGAAACCAATTTGAGGCTTGTGTAAGGATATTTTGACAAAAATAATTAAATGCATTTATGATCAATATTAGAGAAGGTTTTTATTTTGAGGAAAATGTTTAAAAGGTTGCTCTTGTAACAGTTTTAAAATATTCATCACCGACTAAATTCTGACATCTTATGACCTGTTCCTCAGTATTGTTATATGTTTATTTTAAAGCTTTTTTTAATGCTTATCATGAACCGCTATGTTTGTAAATGTACTTCTTGAATATTTATTACAAGTGTTGACATAAGAATGAAAGAAAGAACAAGATATCAAACAAAAGAACAAAAAAGAATTAACGAAATTTTCACCATTGACTTCATTGGTAGTAAAAAACTATATAGTGAAAGTCAATGGTGAGCACTCGTTCTGGAAGTTAACTACTCATTAAAATATTCCATTGTCTAAATTATTGACAAACTTATCATTTCACACAGGAAATAAAAAGGCAGTTTTGGACAGCAGCCCTTTCCTATCAGAGGCCAATGCGGAGCGTATCGTCCGGACTCTGTGTAAAGTGCGTGGAGCGGCGCTCAAGCTCGGCCAGATGCTCAGTATACAAGGTAAGAGAATGTTGTTTTTGTTAAGCAAGTCGTCACGTTATAAAAGGTCACTCCTCGGAGATTTGTTGGGTGGTTGAGGCTTCCTCCATGACTGATAGAGTTCATAACCTGTGGCTGCTTCTAGCTTCTGGGTGGTCGTAAGTCACTGACTGCTCTTAAGTTAAGGTGATACGTGATCGAGGCCTGTTTCATGTTTACAGCCTGATGATATGAGTTGCTGAAATCCACTTGCAGAAAGGCACAGAGAAATTGGACATGTGGTTTTTATTTCCTCTCTGATATTCAACCGTCTAAAGATAAAATAACCTCATGCATCCTTCCTGCATTATTTTCCACACAGTAGTGGAAAGTGGATGGTCACTTTTCTGCTTTCTGACAGTTCAGGGTCTTTGCACACTACCTGTTTGAAAATACTTGAGTTTTTTTTTTTTTTATGGACAGAAGATATGTGGATCTAAAAAAGACTGCAATGCAATGTAGGTCTGTGGCAGTAAGTTTGACAATAAATGCATAATATCTCAAAGTAATAGAATTAAAGGAAGAAATTTGTAAATAATTTTTTTTTTTAAATCAAGGAAAAATATAAATGTAATAAAATACCATATATTATAAAGCTTGTTTAGAAAAGCAATGAAGAATATGGATTTGGATTTGCACTGAATGATGTGCATGTGCACACTCAGAGTTGATTAATCCATATGTCGAGTTTTGTATTCTGTCTTGATTCCGATCACCAGATTTTTCACAAATGGGATCTGAATCTGAATGCATGTGCGGTCACTGATTTCTAACATGCACTAAAGCAGCTCTCCCTTCTTATTTTTTGCATTGGATTTATTTAGGCGATTGTTAGTCTAAATTGTTAGTGTTCATATTAATGGTCACATGTTTTTAGGCTTCAGGTTTTTCATCTACAGTACATTTATTCATTTAGCTGATGCTTTCATTCATAGCTTTCAAATGAGGATAAAAGAAGCACTTAAAAATCACCAGTGAGCAGCAGTTAGTTTAGTTTTTACTTTCTTTTTAGATTTAGTTTAAGACCTCGGATCACTGTGAACATCATAGTGCTGTGTCGATGCACTAACCAAAGGGATATTAGCTTCTTTCTTTCTTCGTCCCTTTATTAATCAGGGGTCGCCACAGCAGGATGAACCGCCTGACAACTATTATTATTATTATTTTTATTCAGTTCATCTTTATTTCTATAGCACTTTTTCACATTGTAGATTGTGCCAAAGCTTAGATTGGCCTGTCACGATATATTTTGATGCACCGTACAACAAATAGATATTGCGATTTAAACGCTGTTATTGTCATTTCAAGACCATTTAATGCTATTTAATTATAGACATTTGAATGATTTAATAATTAGCATAAAACACAAATCCCAGTGATAAATGTTAACAAAAAGGTGCAAGGTAAAAAATACGAGCTGTTACTATTTGTCAGACACCCAGATGACAATATACTAAAGTAATTTATAGTAAATACTATGTTTTTTGTTTTTTTTTAACCAACCTGACACTGGCACCTCTAACAGAGGTTATTGGTTGTTGTTGTTGTTGTTGTTGTTGTTGTATGGCACAATTCAGCTTTACCAGCACATACGTTGTTTTAAAATATTAAAATGAAGAGTTCAGATGCAAAAACCTCTAAGTGCTATCTCAAATGTTCAGAAAAATGGTTTAAAAAAAGATTCAGATGGCACTTCTGAAACAGGTTTTGCATCTGAACTCTTCAAATTAAAAACAATAATATTAATTAGGTTGTCATGGTGGTGCAGTGGGTAGCACGATCACCTCACAGCAAGAAGGGTGCTGGTTCAAGCCTCTGCTGGGTCAGTTGGCATTTCTGTATGGTGTTTGCATGTTCATGTGGGTTTCGTCTGGGTGCTTCAGTTTACCCCAAAATCATGTGGTGTAGGTGAATTGGGTAAGCTAAAATTGTCTGTAGTGTATGTTTGGGAATGAGTGTGTATGGATGTTTCCCAGTGATGGGTTGCAGCTGAAGGGCATCCGCTGCGTAAAACATATGCTGGAAAAGTTGACAGTTCATTCTGCTGTTCATTCCGACCCAAAGGGACTTAGCCGAAAAGACAAATGAATGAATGAAAATTAAGTGTAATGCAGCTCAGATGAGCATAAGGTAACCATTTCAAGAAACAAAAAAATCTTACCGCCCTCAAACATTGGAACAGTCTAGATAGGACATTGCATTTATAGATAACCAACACTATGCTCTCCAGTTCAAAGCACTTGAAAAGTTGCGTGTTGTTGCTTCAGTCTGCATCATCTAACATTGACTGACTTCTTTCATGACACAAATGGCCCTCTTCTCTGCAAATATGTTGATTATTTCTGGTAGGCCTGTGAGCTCTTTCTCCCCCGCTCTGTGTGCATCAGTTGATTGGAAAGCGAGGCCGAAAGCGTCTCTGTCACCCGATGAAGAATGCAGCGCTCAGATTATTGCAGCATGGCCTCCATGCATGACATTTCCAAAGCTCGGCCCCGGCTCATGCACTGGACTCAAGTGCCGCGTCATTCTCATCATGACAGGCAGTGTTTTGTAAGTGGACGATTGCACTGCTGGTAGTGAAGGACAGCGACAGTGCTGCGATCGGCGAAGCTCAAAATAAGCCCAGAGCTATGCCAGAAACGTGACCTTTACGCTATAGCTCAGGAAGTTCTGGCCTGGAGCACACAATCAGACATTAAGACATAGCTAAACTGTGGCGTATATGATCTGTTTGTGTAGATGCATTGGAGAGAGACCTCAGACTTTTTTTTTTTATTTAACAATTTTTACATTTTTTTTTAAAATTAAATTCACATTCTACAATTTATTGAATGTCAGTGATGGAAAATGGTAATGCAGAAGCAATCAAAAGGTTGAAAAGACATGTTGAATTGATTTGAAAAGGTGAAAGTAAAACGTTTATAAAAGATTTTTAGTTCTAATAAACTTCCGATTCAGTTGCTTATGGGAGCAATGACTAGGAATAATAAACTACAGAAACCGTCACACTACTTGCTCTACAAACAAGTGTGTTTATGACTATAAATAAAGTAGATTAATATAATAAGACAAAAATTAGTTTGCAACATGTAGCAGCATAACAAGCTGTTTTTAGCATCTAAAAATCAATGGAAGTGAATGAGACCAGAAGTTAGGAGCCAAAAAAATTACAATAACTGCTCATACTTGAACAATAAGGTCAATGTAGCACTATTCAAAATAATTATCATTCCAAAGTGGCTTTTACAAAATATGCACGTTAGGAAATAACAATTTAAATCAGAGAGCTTTACTAGTGTTATACTATAGACCTATAGACCAGTGGTTCTCAAGCTTTTTTCTCCAAGTACCACCTTAGAAAAAAATTGCCCCTCCAAGTACCACCATAATAACCGGTGTTGAAGTACAGTAGCGTAGTAGGCCTAATTATGCTGCTACAGCACTGCACAGTTCAAAAACAAGGCAGATTAATTCTTCTAATTAAGAATATTTATTATTGTCAGCCACTTAAATAAAAGGTTTAGAATCAATTAAAATCAATTTACTGATCACATCAGTGTTATCGGATGTGTCAAAGGGTTGAAAGTGTGTTCATTTTTTTACTTTAATTATTCAGCGATTTATCCGCGTACCACTAGAAGAAAGCTTGTGTACCACTTGTGGTACTCGTACCACAGTTTGAGAACTACTGCTATAGACCAAACTTGGGCCCACGGGCAGAGCCGGCGCGTCCATAGAGGTGATCTAGGGTGCAGAGCAGTGACCATTAGTATATAAATTCACACTGCTTATTACTAAACAAATAACCAACTACACATGAGATTTTATTATAGAAAATATTTTAAGCGCATGTGTAATAAAATTGGAGGATATTGCACAAACAATTTAATTGACAAAAGTCAGTTGTGCTTGTATAGTGGGCAGAAGAGAGAGAGAAGAATGGTGTATTTGAGAGTTTTTCTAATGTTAGGTACATGCAGTAATATGCAGCCCACATTCCTCTGCCTCAGTATCTGCCCAGAAAATGTGAGGTCATCAGACTGATCTGGGTCAAACAAGTGAACCAGGATAAAAACCATGGCAACTGTGAAGATAAGCTTTAATATTTAAAATTTAGTTATGATCGACACACAAGCAGCTCAGAAAAATCTTTCAGATGTTGTGCATTCATACTGTGAGAGGCTCTTGATAGGTTTAGAGTAGGCAGGTTGGTATTTTCTCTCTCTTTCTCACACTTACACACACACACACACTCACACACACACACACACACCTTAAGACTTGTTTACAGTAATGTACATCTGTCACACAGTTGCTTCTTCTATAACCATCTCTAGAATCCTGTTTACGTGAATGGATTGACAGGGCAACTTGAGCAGCAAGATTTGATGTTCAAAGATCGTGCTCTTAAACTTAATTCTAAATGATCACAATTTGCATATGTTTTATAAACTTTGATGATCGTAGTGTTACATTCAAATCTCCAATTGATTCAGAGAGAGCAGTAATCATGTATGGTTTTAAAACAACTTTGGTTTAATTAGTTGGTTTATTAGTTCATTAAAATGGATTTTATTTTCTTCCTTTTAGTTCTAGTTTTTCTTTCTCATAGGTTTGGCTTAATATCACTAGCTACAAAAGTTGAATAATCACTCGAAGCATGTTGATTAATCAGTGAACAAATATTTTTTTTAGGTGGTTAATTCTATTAATAATCATTAGATTAATTTACTATCAGTGTGATACTTTGTCTCCTCCCTAATAAACATCTGTGGCCTCAAGTGATCCAATAAAATGTGTGCAGGATCAAATGCAGCCATCCAATAATTCAGACTACATTCAGAGGTCAAAAATGCATTAGACCACATCACTATTGTTATGGACACATTGATGTGTTCTAAACAACAGCAAACGGGCACTTACTGACATTTCAGTGAACTGTTGAACAAAAATAAAGCAATAAACAAAAAATGAGGACTTTTTAGACGTATATATTAGATATATAATATTATATATTAGATATATATATATAATTATTATTATTATTTTAATTTATTTAGATTTTTTATTAATAGATTTATTAAGTAATGGCACATTAAATTAGTCAAAATTGACACTGAAGTCATTTATAGTGTTATAAAATATCACCTTGTACAAAAATAATAAGCAGCACGACTGTTCCCACTATTGATTTATAAGAAGAAATGTTTTGGGCTTTAAATCTTCTGAAGGATCATTTGACACTGACAACTGGAGTAATAATACTGAAAATACTGATTTTGATATTTTAAGTTTTATTGTTTTTGCTGTATTTTTAAACCAAAGAAATGTGGCCTAGATGAACATTAAATAAAACAATAGTGTACTGTATCTATCTGGTTTATGTTTTAAAAGCGTCATAGCAGCTTGCTATGTTAATAGTAATTACACAGGAAATTAATAGGAAATGTAACCTACCCCTAACCCATATTAATAATGTATGTAAATGGATCACTCGGGTAAGACTTGGGTAGGGCTATAAACGGTTCCATCAGTTTCACTTGAGAAACAGCATTTGTATTGTACCATCACTGAATATTTGTTTTGTAATGTTCCAGATGATGCATTCATCAACCCACAGCTGGCCAAGATTTTTGAGCGTGTGCGACAGAGTGCTGACTTTATGCCTATCAAGCAAATGACGGTACAAACCTGCTTAAATCACTAATAAATCATCATTAATTCAAATAAATTCTGTATTTGAAAAAGTTTAATGTCTGTTGCTGGTTGCTGTGTGCAGAAAGCTCTAAGCAATGACCTGGGCCCGAACTGGAGGGATAAACTGGAGATGTTTGAAGAAAGACCTTTTGCTGCAGCCTCCATCGGTCAGGTCCACCTGGCCAGGATGAAGGATGGTCGAGAGGTCGCCATGAAAATACAGGTGAGTTGTAGGCAGAAACTACCGTTTTTAACAGTTTTGCAATTACAGTAATTCATCATTGTTTACATGAGTTAATGAAAATATAGTTGTTCTTGTTATCTCACAGCGCATTACCTAATGTTAAGAAGCACACTTTTAGATTTTAATGATGCACTAGTGAATATTAAACTACAGTCAATAAATCCTATACAAGCCTTTTTCATCCCTATTTTTATTTCATTAATACGTTAACCAGCATTAACTAATAACTTAATAGAACCTTATTGTAAAGTGTTTTTTCCTGCTGTTCTCATGACAAAATAAAAACAAATAAAAACTATTAGATAAAAAAAAAAGATTAACCGAGAAAAGAATATGAATTGAAAAAATAATTAATTGCAATTCTGAATTTGCATTTAACCACAAAGAAAATTTAAAAAGAATGTTTGTTTGTATTTTTATATACAGTACTCATAAAGGAGTGCATAAAGGAGTGCATCTCCTTTTGAAAATTAATTATTATATCAATTTCTCTGTAAATATAGCCAACATAGTTTGGTCAAGTTAAACAATCTCATGCATTAAAATAAAAGTTAGTTCACCAAACAGCTTTAGGAGTAGAAAGATGATGCGTTTCAATTCAACTTAGTTATTGCAAAATAAATAACAAACAAAATGTTTTTATTTTTTTCTTGATTTTTCCACGATTAATTTTATTTATTTTAATATTTTTCCCCTTATGCACTTATTTTGGACTGGTCTTAAGTTTGTTTTGTTAGATTAGTTCCAGTTTGGGCTTTGGTACTGACTTTACTATTGTAAATCATTCTGTAGAAAATATTGATTTAAAAGAAATCTGTGAGGAGTATCCTCATTTATGCTGAGCACTGTATAAAGTCACAAATAAAAGAGTTGTGTTTATTTTTTTTTACTTTTATTTTTACATTGGATTCTGAAATAAAACATCTCAAAAGTGTGTGGAAACCCTCATTAAAAACTGCTTCAATTCTTAATTGTTAGGAAAAAATTGAAAACTTTACACAAAGTTGCAGATGACTTACATGGTATAAATTGCTAAATGTTGATTTGCAATTGAGACTGAAATTTATTAATTAAAGCTCAACAATTTACAAGCAAAAGAATCAGAATCATGAGATAAGTTGCATTTATTTTGTCGTTAAGTGATGGACACCAGCTTCCAAATCATTCAGTAAGTTTTTTTTTTTGTACAACCTGTTGATATAGAGGAACATTTAAAAAAGAAATCAAAAATTCCTTTGTCGCATCTGTCAGATGAGCATGCTTTCTTCATTAGCATTAACCTAAAGCATTAGTGGAAAATTGTTGTTCTTGCGTTAGCATTTTCCACATCAAAATCACAAACAAAGTCTTCCATGTCTCACGTGCCACAGAAAACACCCTTTTAATAGTGCAATAAAAGTCTAATAGGTTAATTTAGACCACTGACTGCTTAAAGTCAAAAGAGCAATTACCTCTAACTGCTTTTGCCAGAGGTTACCCCCAGTGTTTATGGTTAGATAACCTAATTCTACTGGGACGTCTCTTCATTCAGCTTTTTTTAGTAAAACAAACAGTTTTGAAATGTTAGGTCCCATGACGTGTGTGTGTGCAATAAGATCAAGGCTGTTGGAGTCCTGTTGTGTTTGTTGTTGATGCTGTTTTAGCAGTTTGATCTTGTTTTGCTTGATGAAATGAGCTGCTTGTGAGGGAATGTAAACTCACTTCTGGTTTCCTCAGTACCCTGGAGTCGCACAGAGCATCAACAGCGACGTCAATAACCTGATGACGGTCCTCAGCATGAGCAACGCACTTCCTGAAGGTGATGACCTTACAGTAACACACAAAACATCATAGGTTTTATTCTGAAATGTATACTGATTGTTTTTTTTGTTTTTACTGAGGGATAAGTTGTTGTTGTTGTTTTTACTTTTTGCTCCAAGGTAAGACTTTACAGTCACTTTTAAGGTCATTTTAATATACTCTTGCTGAATGAATATAATTTTCCCCAAAACTGCCACAAAACTGTTTTTAAATTATTCAGTGGTCATGTAGTTATTTGTGGATTTATCTTTACTTTTTCATAGTACAGCATATTTAATTATCTAATCATTTTTGTGATGTGTTTATCTATAATTTGAGGTGACATTCATTATGCGTCTCTGACATTGTTCAACTTGTGTTTTGGTAAAGATTTCAATGTCTTAGACTGAACGCATTTTTTCAGCCATATATAATATTTTTTATCAATAATAATAATAATAATAATAATAATAATAATAATAGTAATAATTCATTCATTCATTTTCCTTCAGCTTAATCCCTTTATTCATCAGAGGCCACCACAGCGTAATGAACCGCCAACTTATCCAGCATATGTACAGCTGCAACCCAGTACTGGGAACCACCCATACACTCTGGCATTCACACACACATACACTACGGCCAATTTAGTTTATTCAGTTCTCCTATAGTGCATGTGTTTGGAATGTGGGAGAACCGGAAGACCTGGAGTAAACCCACACCAAAACAGGGAGAACATGCAAACTTCACACAAATGCCAACTGATGCAGCCGGGACTCGAACCAGCAATCTTCTTGCTGTGAGGTGACGGTGCTAACCACTGAGCCAACGTGTCACCCTAATAATAATAATAATAATAATAATAATATTTTTTTATTTCTGGCTCTAGAAAAAAAATATATACTTTTTTTTTAAAATAATACTACCGTTTGAAAAGTATTCTGTTATGATATTATAATAATGTAATCCTGTTATTAAATGTAATTTCTGTGATGGCAAAGCTGGATTTTCAGCACCTTTCCAGCAGTCACATAATCAACCAGAAGTATTTTCAGTATGCTGATTTACAGCTCAAAAGACTTTTCATTCTCAAAAGGCATTTTTGCAACTAGATCTTTGACAGAACCCTTCTTTGATTCTAAGATTCTTTAATAATAATAAGTTCATATGAATGGATATTACTTTTGTTAATAAAAATAAGTGTTCACTGTCACATTTAATCTGTTTAATGCATTATTAAATTCTTAAAAAGGGAGAAAATGCAGATCACAAACTTGGAAATGCTAGTGTACATTATTATTGTGCTTGGCTTTAAAATATATTTAGTCTAGATTTAAGCCAAATCAAAACAAAAATAAACTGATTTTGAAACTTTTCATTGACCCGATTCTTTCAAAGACCGTGGTGTCATTGCACTTGGATCTATGTTTAGTGTGTTCAAACTGAGAACTGAGAGCTCAGGGCCTGTTGAGTCTCAGTGGGCTGATAGATGTCAGAATAAACACTGACCAATCAGAGCTCAGAAGACACACATAATCCACATCATGACTGAAACTGTTTCCACTGCTGCATGATCAAGGACTGAGAAACTTTCAGCTGTCAAAGAGCCTTAGTTCTCCAAACATGAGGTGTGTTCCACTTAAAGGCATAGTTTGTCCAGAAAACAATATTGTCACCATTTACTCACTCTTGACTAGTTTCAAACCTTTATTATTATTTTTTTCTTCTGTTGAAACACAAGAAACTATGGAAATGAAACACAAAAATAATGGCAACCTGTAATTGACTACTGTTGATGTCAATGGTTACCAGATTCCAACCTTCTTCTGTGTTGAACAGAAGAAAGAATCTCATAAAGGTTTGGAACCACTTGAGGTAGAGTGTGCATATAGTTGGTGATTTTGATTTAGATTTTTTGGGGAGGTGAACTATCCCTTTAAGTGCAACTGCTTCAAGTCAAACACTCTTTACACTCCTCTTTATATACTCATTTATTTGTATTTCATTTGAGGTTGTACTTCTTGAATCAGATGTGAGAATTAACATGAAGACACTCAAATTAATGTATCATGTTATACCAACATTTGAGGGAAAAGTACACTTAAAAAGACAGTACTTATTTGTGAACTGAATGTGATGTTTTTGCGAACTGCAAGAAAATAAATGCAGTTTTCTTTGACCCACTCAAAGGCACGGTTCATCAAAAAATGAAAACTTACTCACCCTCAAATAGTAAATTGAAGATGTTTTAAGGAATATGATATCCTGTAACCATTGACTTCCATAATAGGTCAATCAATTACAATGGAAGTCAGAGGTTACAGGTTCCCAGCATTCTTCAGCTTGTCTTATTTAGAAACTCAAACAGGTTTGGAACAAGTGGAAGATGAGTAAATGGTGACAGAATTTTTTTTATTTTATTTTGGATGAACTGTCCCTTTAAGAAACCTGCATATGTTTATATATCATTCATTCATTCATTTTCTTTTCAGCTCAGTCCCTGTATTAATCTGGGGTCACCACAGCAGAATGAACCGCCAGCTTATCCAGCATTTGTTTTAGGCCCTTCCAGCTGCAACCCATCTCTGGGAAACATCCATACACACTCATTCACACTCATACACTACGGACAATTTAGCCTACCCAATTCACCTATACCACACGTCTTTGGACTTGTGGGGGAAACCGGAGCACCCGGAGGAAACCCACGCAACTATGGGGAGAACATGCAAACTCCACACAGAAATGCCAACTGACCCAGCCGAGGCTCGAACCAGCGACCTTGCTGTGAGGCGAACGTGCTACTCACTACACCACCGTGGTGCCCCTGTTTATATATTATAGTAATTAAATTATATTTAATAGTTCTTAAATTAGATTTTAATAATTATTTTCTATTTGAATAATCATAGTTATAGTGTACTGACAATCATTTATGATAAACTCTTTGTTAACTTGAATGTCTTGTATTTAAATATAACGGACCTCTTAAGCACAACAATATAAAATATAGATTTAAAGTCATTTATAAGTGTACTCAAGTCCATGTTATTTTAATATCTTTGAGTAACTAGTTAATCAACTAATATATCTTTTGGCAAATTGAGTCATTTTAAGTAAGTAATGGAGTGACTGCTGTGTGACTGTCTCTGAACTTGCAGGTCTGTTCCCAGAGCATCTGATAGATGTGATGCGGCGTGAGCTGGCGCTGGAGTGCGATTACATAAGAGAAGCCAAGTGTGCTCGCAAATTCAAGTGAGTGAACACAAACACGCAAGAGATATCTTTCTCAGTGCTAACCGAAAGTCCCGCTGAAATCAAAATTCAAGTTTTCTTTGGCGCGTTAGTATTAATATGTTAGTTTTAAGGTTATCTCTAAGTTAGTAAACTCCAAAATAAAAAGAGAATTTGCATTTAGTTTTGTCGATAATAGCATTGCACTGACATATAGTGCACCATTGACATCTTGTGATTGAGTTCTGATTCGTAGACCTTTCCTGATCTCATGGACCTTTTCTTTTCAAAATAATACATGCATTAAAAACTTGCAGTTTCTCATTTTTAAAGGATCAATGATTCTTTTGATAATGTCATTTCTTAATTGGGGCCCAATCCCAATTCCGTATTTATTTATTTATTTTTTTGCCCCTATTCCTTCCCCTTTAAATAAAATCACTTTTATTTTCACATCATCAGCAGCACGTGTACTATGATGAGTGAAAAGCTTAGGTGCTGACTCCAGGCAGTGTGGAATACAACAGTCAAAAAAATAAAACGATATGTGATTAGTGATGTTGACAGTAATACGTAGAAGACGATAAATACACGAAAGACAACAAATGGCCCTTGAAACAGAGTGATGGGCAAAGGCTTCACATTGTCCTAAGAAATGGGACACCACTATAACACCTGCAAACTTCATCGCGAGCTCGTACTTCATAAGAACATTGATGGTGACTGCTCAAGTTATTCAAGTTGCGTTACTTTTTGGCATTCATCTTCAGAAAATCACTGAAGGCAACAATATCATGTTATCATAACGATTTAATGTGGCAGTAAGCTCGTAAATGTACTGTGCATTTACACCGTGGCCATGTATGTAAACGCATGAAAACAACATTAAAATTATAGCAGACACTGTAAAAATGTCATTCCCAGCCACTGGACTTTTCTGACAGGGTATTCGAGTGTCATCGAGTGACAGATGTGAAAGTATGTTGTGGGACAGCTATACAGGAGTTATTATTAGGGATTATAGATATCAAAATTTAGCTGAATTCTTATTTTAGCGTTATTATTATTCTTTTTTAAACCATGACGGTAAAACACAAACACGGTTATGAATGTATTAAAACATATACTTGTTTGTTATAAAAAATAAAAAAACGTAATAATGACAAAAAAATACTGATTTGTGCATCTCCTTACTCCTGTGTGCAGCCATATTGCTGTTGTAGATGGTATATTCTGGGAATTTTCCTACCCCTAGGTTTTGAGTAAGGTCCTGACAAATCTCTGTTTCAAGGGCTATCTAGCCCTTAGCCTTATGCCTTCAAGCTAAAGTGAATTAGGACACCCGTACCCCTTCACGTGAACACAAACTGAGGGGATGGGGTAAAGCTGGATTTATACTTTCTTCTGGCGCCGCATCGCGTGCCTCCGCTGAGCGCGCGTGCACCTCGAGGCTTTTATACTCGCCGCGTTCGCCGTTGTGATATTCTTTTAAGCGACAGGGGGCGGTCAAATGAAACTGACCGTAAAGTCAGACAGAAAAACAGAGAAGAAGAAAGTTTCAGGAACTACGTCATAACATTAACATTATTGAAGTTTATTGAACTAGTTATTTTTATTATTTTAATAAATTATTTTAATGATCATAAAGATTTTTGTAACCGTTCAAGATTTTTTAAAATCAGACTTTGATGCATCACTTGCTTTTGTTCATATCTCGGACAGTTTTACCTATTAAAGTGTATTAAAATATTAGTGACAGCAGAACATGGGTTTCTCAACAAATATTTTTTTTTATTATGGCAAGAATAAAAGCAAAAAGTACACTTACTAAATAATACAGATGTTTTTATTCATTTAGCCCACTCCACAATTCACACAGTGCTGTCTGGCTAGTTTCTGTCCTCTTCTCATGCTAAAAAGGCGATAATAATCCAACATTCCTGACCATTATCACCATAAAGCCTAGAAAAACGCCATCATGTAGTAAATCGACAGGTTCAAATATTCCTGTCCAGTTATCAAAGGCATCATTTGTTACTTCATTATAGTTTTGTAACTATTCAATTGTTTTAAATTCAATTGTAATATATACATCAGTGTTAAACCTATGACTGGTGGAAAAATATATTCTGTAATTGTGTACCTGTGTCTCCATTGGCCTCTTTTGGCTTTAATAAACTCATCCCTCAGGTTTTCTAAACCTTTTAACTTAAACTTTCCTCGTTTCTCACTGCTGTTTCAATTTCTAGCCAATAATTATTGATCACCTGGTTATCTCTATGATCACTGATCATGCAGATATCTTTAGATTCGTACCTGTTTCAGACAAAATCTCTTCAAAGTGATTCATATACAACTCAACTCGGACGCGGCACCGCGCGCGCTGTTCGCGCGGGTCTCAAAAAATTCTGTGTGCTCCGCCAGCCGAAACCATGTCGCGCGCACCCAAAGCGAACATCCGCAAACTCCGTGATGGCGTCATATTTGCCGTGCGCACTCAAGCGAACTAGCGGACGCGTCGAGTATAAATCAGCCTTAAGGGGGATATTTGGGATTGAGTCTAATTGTTGGTATTATTATGTTGCTTGTATTGTATTATATTATATTGCAAATGAATATACTACATTATATTGTGAATTAATGATTATTGTATTGCAAATTAATATATATTGCAAATTAATGTTATTACGTGGCTGTCATTAGCTTTAGCTAATGAATTTGACTGTTAGCGATGTGTGTTAAACGAAAAGCTATTGGCTATTCTTAAAAAGGCGAGGTGCTACATTAAATACCCCGTTCTTTTTTCCCCTCATACATCAAAATAAGCTGTGCATTTAAAGGCATTCAGGAGATCTTTAAAGCATCCTATCATTGTGTTCATTAATCTACCACTATAATATCAATTCAGGCCGGCTGCCATATGTCCGATATCCAAGCTAAATCTATCTCGCACCACAATGCCCTTTGAAAGGAAGGTTTGCGCTCACAAAAATAAACACTAAATCTGTTGGGAATGATTTTGCAGTTCTGTATCCTCATGTAACAGCTTCTCTGGAGCATTACGGCCCAAGCACAGAGCTAAAAATAACCAAGGCTTGAATGATTTGGTCTTGAGGAACAGTTTGTGTGCTAACATATTTAAATATAGCACAACTGGAAATAATAACATTGACAACAAGCTTGTGTCCGGTCCAGAGAGTTGTCTGAGAGGGTGAAGAATGAACCTCTGATAAATACATTGGTGTATGTGTATGCAGATAGGATGTTTGTCTTGTATTTTCGAGCAGAGCAATGAGATTATCGGTGTTCATTTGATTAGTTCCTTTCAAAATGGAACTTTTGTTTCCTGCGAGTATTGACGTTGTGTAAACACATTGCACACACTGCTGTACTTCTGAAAGAGTTGAGGAAACAGCCAAACGTGTTCATCTAGAAAATCTCCTCTAGGTCAGGTAGTACAATTGATTGCATTGATCCCAGTCTATTGAACTGTTGAAATGCATTGTTGCTAACTTTGCAAAATGTTTATTTCTCATATATTGGGATATATAATTTTTTTAATTGTATAAAACCATAGCCTCTGGATTTGTGTTAAAAGAATTGAAGTTTTTAAGTAATGTAAAAAATGTTTAGTGTAATGTTTAAATTTTTACAGTGAATATATTCATTTAAAGCAGTTCCAAAGTATTTAGAACTTTTTCCAATGTATTTTAAGAACTTTTTAGATATTTGGATTAAAAACAAGACAAACTCTAAGCAAAAAAAGCATTTTCATTTGCTTCAATGTAATTTGAAATTCAATTTGTAGTGTTTTCCATTTCAAGTATTTAAGTAAATGTTGTAGATTTAGTTTTTATTAAAAAATAAATAAATCAATGCCCAAATTTTGTGTATGTCAGCTTTAAAAATTACAGCTTGCCAAGGAATAATAGGTATGTCAGTTTTACAGTTCCAGACATCTGAAAATGTGTCTAGCTATACGCTAAGTTAATATTAGAAGTAGCCAGTGTTGGCGGTAACACGTTATAATTAACGCATGTTATGTAATATTACTGTTTTAAAGTAACGAGTAAAATAACGCATTACTTTGAAAAATGATGAGTACACAGCAAAAAAATTTGAGTTTAACTCCACTCTTTTGGTGTACATATGACTCCCTCCATTTTGGAGTTAAAATAACACTTTCTGAAGTGTGAGATTTGTACATCACTCATAGAGTTCATTTTAACACTGTAAGAGTTTATTCTTACATCTAACTGGAGTGCGTGTTACCCTTTAAGGTGTTAATAAATTACCTTTTTTCCCCCTATGTTATCAATTGGTATGTGTGACAGATAACAGTGATCAAATATGTTGAAAATAGTTTTAATTTATTAAATGTGCATACATTTTTTCAGAAATAATTTGAATGCATTCAACTCTTTGCGTTTTAAAATGCAACAAGACATGCTTCAAGTTTAAGTAAAACATACTGGTTTGATCACTTTTTGTCCAAAAGAACCGGTCAAAAAAATCTGGACCTCCCATCACTAGTGGAAAATACTACATATTGATTTAAAAGTTTAACACTGAAAAAAAACCTTTTAAATATACGCTCTTTCACACTCGTGGATTAAAATGTACTCAAGTTTTAACACTGAACAACACCAAAAAATTCACACTGTATATTTAACACTGGATTTTTTTGCTGTGTAGGTGTAGTGCTGTTCTAGTAACTGAATAACTCAGGATATTGGTTTATTTTGGGTCAGAGGAGGTGTGTTAAAAGTAAGTACTTACTGAAGACGCAAACCTTTTCACGATGACTCTATTCAAATTAATTTACTGGATCGAACAGTTCACTTGGAAGATCCGGTTAAGACAAACAATTCATTCGCAAATCACCCGTCAATACTAATGTCAGAAACAGAAATGTACAAAAGTAGCAAGCATATTTCTTTACATGGTTTTATTAATCTATCGCTCTGGGCTCAAAGTTCTGAAGATATACTTTTATCCCACTTTTTTTAAAGGAAAATAAAGGTGTTGTAGGTTATCTAGGTTGTTGTTAAATGCATAGCTTCTCAATAAAAAAGGTGTAAAAAACTCTTGTAAGAAAGAGATCAAACCTCAGCCAGGTAAGGAAAAGTAACGCAAAAGTAACTCAGAAGTAGTGTAACGCATTACTTTCCATAAAAAGTAAATTAGTTGCATTTTGGGGGAGTAACTCAATATTGTAATGCACTACTTTCAAAAGTAATTTCCCCATCTCTGGAAGTAGCTATATTATCTATACCCTCTTATTTGGATTAGAAACAAGACAAAAACTCTAAGCAAAAAAGCATTTTAATTTGCTTCAATGTAATTTGAAATATAATTAGTAGTGTTTCCAATCATGCATGTAAGTAAATGTTGTAGATTTAGTTTTTATTAGTTTGAATAAGCTTTTATTTAAAAAAGAAAAAAGAAAAAGCTTGTGAGGCAGTGTCGCGGACGAAAGTGAAGAGAGTTGGGGAATGGGGAGTCGTGGAAATAAGTAAAAGTGAACAGCGGGCGGGGGAGGAGGGCGGTTGAGGAGGGGGATTGGTAAAATGAGGTGCCAAATCAGGTTTTAGAGGTTCCGGATCCGACGTGTTCTGGCACAAAATAAGCCCTGCTCATCACTGCAAATATTATTATGTAGCGTGTTGTTAGAACATGGGGTTACTATGTCACCTGCTCACCTAATATTTACACTCATAATATTTATATTATTTGCTAATCACCACCTCATTTGGAGCTCTGAATCTCATTCGGAGTCTGCAAATGTCTACCGGAGGTCACATTTCGATCACGGACACATGCTTTGAGAGCCTTTTTGAATGGATGAATGAAATGCACTGTTTTCCACCAAGGCAACCTGGGCTGCTGAAATTATAATTGGCTAAACTGGCATTGGGCGAGTTAAATGAACCAAAACAAAGACAGCGTTCCAGCACACAACTTGCATTTTCAAAGCAGAATATCTGACTTCAGCATTGTATTTCAGATAAACAAGATTTTTCTTTTAATGTTTCTTTAATATCTGCAAACATATAGTATTTTTATGCTTTAGAAGAGTCAAAAACTTACATTCAGCATCTATAAATAGCTTTAGTATGGATAATAAAATAACTTATCATATAGCTAGACGCTTAGATCAAAACTGACATACCCATTATTCCTCTGCAAGCTGTAATTTAATGCTGACATACCCAAAATTTGTGCATCAGACAGGATGTCTGCTCACCATCACGTCACTTAAACTTGTGTGTTGATGCTCACGTCGTGTCTGTGGTGCACGTGCAGGTTGGCATGCTGTTTCCCGGTGCTTTGCTTCAGCTGCTCAGTGACTCAGAAATGTTGTGGTTTTTGGCAGGGAGCTTCTGAAAGATCACCCCTTCTTCTACGTGCCAGACGTCATCAGTGAGCTGAGCAGTCAACACGTCCTCACTACGGAACTGGTGCCCGGCTTTCCTCTCGATCAGGCTGAAGAACTCACGCAAGAACTCAAAAATGAGGTATACATAGTTTTTTTTTTTTTAATAGTAGCACTGTAAAGCCTGACAGATGAAAGAAGTCTGAAATGTAAGCATTGGAGGGGTATGAATCTTGAAGGGGTAGTTCACCCAAATATTTAAACAAGCTTTTACTTAACTAACTTTTGGGCCATCTAATACGTATGTGACCTTTTTTCCCCTTAGTTAAACATTAAAGGATGAATTTGATTTATTTTTTTTAGTTTAAATGGTGGTCCTTGGTCATTCATAAAGTGCAAAATAAAACTAATATCTATGACTCTTGACAATATATTGAGATCTTGTATTGCGAAATGATCAGTCTGTAACAAATTTAATGCTAAATCATAAAAAAAAGTTCCCAGCGTCTGCAAACCGAGCACATCCTGTTGTGGGTTTGACTGTTTTGTTGTGTATCATATTTGATAAATCATGCTTTTCTGGCTCTTATTATTTACTAAATGAGAATGTGGAGCTCATATTAGAGGGGACTCTAATACAAAAAAATGCATTTTATTCTGATGCACAGAGCAAAAAACAAATCCTCATTTATAGGACTGACAAGTAACTGAAATTCAAATTTTGTAATGTAAGTTTAGATTTCTAAAACTATCAAGCAGGCGTCTTACCTAAAGTACATATTCATATAAATCATTGCTATATCTTCCTTTGTTTTAAATAATATTTGTCTAGGATTAAAGCTCTTTTCTTTTTTTTCCCCCTCCAATGTTTTACTTGGCTAAAACTAAAAAAGTGTGTGTAATAACTTTTTTATTTCAGCCAGTTGATTGAATATTTCTTATGCTTTAAATAGTTTAAACACCATTGAACTTAATAAAACTAAATTAAATAAATGTATAGACATTATTAATCTAATAAAAATTGGGAATGCACAACAGAACTAAAACTTTACCTAAAACTAGGCCTGTCGTGGTATCTGTTTTTTGTTGTACGATATATCGCACCAAAATATATTGCAGTGAACGATATTATTGTCATTTTACGACTACATATCATCACAATGCAAGTACACCAAAGAACACATAGTTCATTCTTAAGAATATTTAGTTTAATTAAAGTCCTTTAACCATGTAGTAGACATCGGAATCGGAATGTGAAAATGCGTACCATAAGTAAATAACAATTAATGCTAACAAAAAAGTGGAAAGTAAAAGGTAACAGAGGCTGCGATATCTGCTACCAGATCTATTTTCAGTTGTCAGACACCCACATGAAAATATACTAAAGTAATTTATAGTAAATACTATAGTGTTTTCTTAACCATACTGACACCTCCAATAGAGATCGAGATGTTGCACAATCCGCTAAAAAGTTTGCTATCATTTAATTTTTTATGTATGGGCAATATATTGATTATTGCGACAGGCCTACCTGAAACTACAATTAAATGTACAGTTGAATAAATTGCATTTCAAACCTATTTATTTATGAACGAAAACCACAATTTTAATCTCGTTTATTCTGAAACGACACTAGTGCATAAACACAAATGGCTCCAGTATTTGTATTTATTTCATTAGGATTAACCCCTTGAGATGTACGATCTCATTTTTTCAGGGGGGTCCCACAATTAATCGCAATCACATAAAAATAACACAAGAAGACAGACAAAGACAAAACATTAATTACATAAAGTCCATTAAACAACAACAACAAAACATAAACAAAAGGGAAAGTAGTATACGTACATATTCATTGTGTAAAAAAAATAAATAAATAAAAAGTACACATCAGTGAGTCAAATCACCACATAAGCAACATCGTCAGGGAAAACAGGTACAGTGCAAAGTAAAATATGACAGCAAATTTTGCTTAAACACATTAAATCTGTGGTTCTCGAACTGTGGTACACGGAGGAATCGCTGAATAAATAAAGTTTAAAAATGAACACACAACCCTTTAGTGCTTACGAAAACACAGATATGATCAGTGATTTTATTAGGCTGAACCTTTTATTTTATTTGCAATTTTCTGATGTTTGTTATGTATTCTTTCATTTGAAGCTATTTTCCTCCCTGTATTTGTAACGGTTGTATGTCATATTTTTATATCCCAATGTTGACAGGTATAGTTTAATCACTTGCTTTTTCGACACACAAAGCCTACTTTAATGTGCAGTAAGCAGATCTAATTTCTAATTTCTTTTTTTCAAACAATTTAGAATGTGCTAAGTGGCGAATAAATAATAAATATTCAGAATAATAAGAATCTGCAACATTTTTGAAATGCGCAGGGCTATAGCTGCTTAATTACGCCTACTATGCTGTTGTATTTCAATACTGGTCATTATGGTGATACTTGGGGAAAAAAAAATGTATCCGAGGTGGTACTTGGTGAAAAAAGTTTGAGGACCACTGCCTTAAATGATGCAATAGATCAAATGCTAGCAGGTAAACTTCCAATCTATTGGACATTTAAACATAAATGCTTTTTTTACACACACACACACACACACACACACACATAT
>CAIGQQ010026964.1:6567873-6587785 GCA_903798035.1 Danio albolineatus | reverse complement strand
ATATATATTAAACGAGGAACAAAAAAGAAGTCTGAATAGAATGTCTAACTTTATAATTTAATGAAATAAATACAAAATATTGTTGTAAATTTATGTAGATATTTAAAATTATTACATTTAAAATAAAAATTGAAGCCAGTGAATATATCGTCTTGTGTGCAAAGATGGCCACTGGAGTAGATCATACATTATACAATGATGTGTATAAAAAGAACAATCCAGACCAAATCTACAAAGTCTATGATATGCTGTATTAAAACTTTGAGTTCTCACCCAACTGGACTGTAAAACATTTTCCACATGTAATACACTCTAGCCAGTTATATAAATAAAGGCCCATTAAAAAGTGCTGTGGTATCAGGCCACGTCATAATCTGAGGTGGGAGGTTGTTTTCCTGAAGCTTCATCGCCACCTGCTGGTGGAAATGTTTGCTGGCATCAGTAGGTCAAAGTGTAAATAAAAAGGACGTTAAAAAGCCAAGGAATGAAGTATAAATTAAATAAAATGTTTAATCAAACCCAGAGTAGACGCTGTCGTGGTCGAATCGTATAAACAGACCATACCAATATGATTTAAATGCGCATCAGTTGTGGATTGACGTAAACATTGCACGAAAACAGTCTTTTATTTGGAGATGAAGCTGATCTATGACATAAATGTGTATACTGTGGATAACATGCTGCTTTTTTAATTTTTTTAATGCTCAGATCTGTGAAAACATCCTGAATCTGTGTCTGAGGGAGCTCTTTGAGTTCAGATACATGCAGACGGATCCCAACTGGTCCAATTTCTTTTATGATCCACAAACACACCGGGTAAGAGAGCGAGAGAGTCAGGATCAGTGTCTGTTTTTTTCATCGTGTTTAGTTTTTTTTTTTACACTAACAGTCAAATGTAAACCTCAGTACTTTTCATGCACAACTGTAAGATTTGTTTTTGTCACTACACAATTTGTATACTTTTATTTTGTTAGTTCTCTTGGGTTTGTGACTTACTATCATTATTATTATTATTATTATTATTATTATTATTGTTAGCATTTAGAAAGCTGTAGTTAAAGAATATGTAGAATTGGCCAAATAAATGAAATATAAAACAAATTATTTTAATATATTTGATGTAATTTGTTCCTGCGATTCAAAGCGGAATGTGCTTCAGTGTCACCTGATCCTCCAGAAATCAATCTAATATGCTGATTTTGTGAAATAAAAGTAATATTTATTATTAGTATTTAAAATGGTTTTAAAAGGTTTAAAAATAATCACTTATTGTAGCATTTTGTTCAGTAAAAGGTTTGTTTTGGTTGTTTGGTTGTAAAAGCTCAACGTGTATAGATGTGTATCATTAAAAATATATATTAATATATAATATTTGTTGTATTACATGATAGTTTATTTCACATTTGTAGTTTAGTGCTTTTGTACAATAAGTCAAAAGCAAGTTGATTTGGCTTCATATATTAATATATATGCAGGTATTCATATTAGAAATATTTGTCAAAATTATATTAGTATTAAATTGCTGCTTGATATTAAAAAAAATTGTCTGTGGAATGTTTCATGTTCTTTTCTTATTTACTTAATATTGTAGTTACCTTTACACTACTGTAGACTTTATAGAAAATCAAAAGATATTGTTTTGAATAATGTTTTTATATTAATTATTTGAAAAGTATTATAGATGGTATAGGTATAATGCATTACTGTATACTGTATTATACATATTTAATCTTTATTATACTTGAGTATTTTTATTATTCTGAGTACAGTAGATTAAAAGTATATTAGTTTAGTTTTTAGATGTCCGTTTTTGAAGTTGTTCTTCTGTCCACAGGTTGCTTTACTTGACTTTGGTGCGACGAGAGGGTTTGATGAGAGTTTTACTGATGTTTATATTGAGGTAAACGCATATAAGTGAAGGTAAACGATTGTTTAAATGAAGCTTTTCTTTTATAGACTGATGATCTTCCTCTTTACAACAGGTCATTAAGGCTGCAGCAGATGGTAATCGAGAAGGAGTGTTGAAGAAATCCATAGACATGAAGTTTTTGACTGGTTATGAGTCAAAGGTAGGAATATAAAACTGATGTTTAGTGTTTTGGCCTCTACACATATATAATACTTAATACTTATTGCTCCTGATTATACATTAAAGTCTTTAGAAGCAAGTGATTGGTCTGACCTAAAAATAGGACATTACATTATTAGCTTTAATCAACAGCCTTAGCAATGAACAAAATCTGAATCTACAAGCGGTTTCTTTAGGATGGTTTGTTTCTGGTTCAGATAACTGATATAGTGATAGTCACACAGTGACATAACGTTTATGGAATTGTTATTAAAGCACTCATTAATTGTAATGTGCATGTTTTGCAGAATTAAAGCTTGTAATTTGAATAAATAAATCATCAACTATAAACTATGAGAAACCATTAATACTATAATTTCACCCCCTCCTTAAAGTGCGTCATTTATATATTCATATATTATCACAGGTTTACAAGTTCTTCAGTCTGAATCTGAACTGTTTCTTTTAGCTTGTGTTTGAGTGACTGTTGACCTTTCCAAAAGTTTTTTGGAACAATTTTGTAAATTGTTGGCTCATTATTATTAATAAATCGTTATGGCTGAAATCATTATTACAAGATTAACATTCAAGCTAAAGTTCTTGCATTGATTATAAATACAGACTGGTTATGTACTTGCTTCATTTTTTTATTTTAACCTAAAAGGTGTACAGAGTAGAGATTTAAAGGGATAGTTCACCCAAAAATGAAAATTGTATCAGTAATTACTCACCCTCAGGTCGTTCCGAGACCTTTGTTCATCTTCAAAACATAAAATCAAGATTCTTGGGGGATGAAATCTGAGAGCTCTCTGACCCTCCATAGACCGCGAGGTTCCCGACTCGTTCAAAATCCAGAAAGGTACCCCAAATTTTTTCAAAGCGACAAGAACACTTGTGCACATAAAACAAAAAATAATGTAATAATTTATTCAAGTTTCTTCTTTTCAGTGTCAGTATAGTGTGCGCTTTTATAAGCACTGTTTATTGATGTATACCCCAGATGTACATGTTTTACTTCCTCTGAGAAGATTTGCTCTGGGTGTCAGACACGGTGTCAGTATAGGGAGCATGTTCATGAGAGTGAAGGAACTGTTCAATAAAAGTTTTGTTTTATGCGCATACAAAAGTATTTTCATTGTTTCATATTATTCAGATTGAACCACTGAATCCATATGGACTATTTTTATTATGTATGTGGAAAAAAAGAAATCATAGACTTCCATAGTATTTGTTTTTCCCACTATGGATATCAATTATTACAGGTTTTCAGCTTTCTTTAAAATATCTTCCCTAATGTCTTCCAACAGATTAAAGAAACTCATAAAGGTTTAAAAACACTTGAGGGTGAGTGAATAGTGAGCAAATTTTCAAGTTTGGGGAAACTATCTCCTTAATTTGCTCCATAGACAAATGAAGGTCTTTTGTTTGGAACCACATGAGGGTCAGTAATTAACAGATTTTTCATTTTTGGGTCAGCTAAATCTTCAATACTCTTAATTCCTGGATGACTTGAGGTTGAGTAAACTAAATTCTCTGTGAACTATCGCTTTAACACAATCTCCTCTTCTCTTTAAGGCCATGGTGAATGCACACGTGGATGCGGTGATGATCCTGGGTGAGGCGTTTGCGTCCGAGGAGCCGTTCGACTTTGGCGCTCAGAGCACCACAGAGCGCATCCACAACCTCATCCCTGTCATGCTGAAACAGCGGCTCATCCCTCCGCCAGAAGAAACCTACTCCCTGCACCGCAAGATGGGCGGCTCCTTCCTCATCTGCTCCCGTCTCAATGCTAAGATAAGCTGCAAAAACATGTTCGAAGCGGCCTACAGCAATTACTGGAGCAGTCGCAAGAAAGGACCAAGCCAGTGACCGACGAGGTGACCACTGTTTGTCAAAAAAAGCACAAAGTTGTCTGGCCAATCACTCGAATGTAAAACGAACGGCACTTTTGTCTCGACCGACTCAACCGTACCATCATACGTGTTTGCTTTTGGCTTTCGTTTTTTATTTTGTTCTCCTTTTGAGTGTGTTAACGGGGAAATAATATCCATGGTCGTCGTGTGATTCAAAGATCGCTATTCTGACGGATGTTTTTATGTGCCTACGGAAATCCAGGAACGTTGGTTATTCGTAAGGCATGGTTGATTAATTGGCTGTTGAACATTTCATATCCAGGCCAACAGTTGGCTTTGTGTCCGGGATCTTGGACTTTAGTTTGTGAGGATTGACTCCCTGAAATCAGTATATTAACTTTGGGGGGAAATAAGCATTAGTTTTCTCTTTCTGGTTTGTGATTTGTGAATTTTGCGCACAATCTTGGCCAAAGTATGATAAAGGGAAGCTCCTGAAAGCGGAAATCAGAAAATGGTCACATATGTTATCTACTGTAGGTTGGTTACGCAAGCTTGCTTGTTTTAGCGGGTAACACAACATCTTTCTCATGATGCATTTTAAAAAGCCAGGATGTTAAATATGATGAGGAATCACTTCTCTGATGTGTGTGAAATGTCTATGAATTTAAATGTGCCTGTAAGGAGGTGAGAACTAGAAGAAAGCATCATGGCTTGGTATCAGAGCAGTGGTGTTAAAGGCTTTTTTCTAATCTTCCTGCTATTGGCGTTCTTACTCACTCAAAAAAAAAAAAAAGTGATAAAATTGTCTGAAAAAAGAATTAAATTTTTTTAAATCGACACAACTGTCCTAAATGTTTATTAGCAAGCTTCATTTTTTGCATTTATACAATCACAAATATGCATTTGATATACATTGACACTTTTTTTAAGACATATAGTGGTTTAGGATCATCTGAAGTTTAGCCATTGCTTGATCATTTGCTGGACAGTTCAGAAGACCATTGTATGAATCATGGAAGAGCACGTTCACGTGTTCCAGAATGTTTGCTTGAGAAGTAGTTGTATGCAAGTTTTGACAGATGTGGTTGGGGTTGAATGTGTGGTACATCATCACCAGGACTGCTGGCTTATCAACTGTGAAGACAAACAATTATAGTTTTATTATCATTCTATCTGTGAACTAAAGCCCTGCAATTCTGAGAAAAGGGAAATCTGAATTGTGAGACAAAGTCCAAATTAACTTGAAATTGCATTGTGGAAACGCCGAGATGAACTCAGAATTGAAAGGAAAAATAATTACATTTGTCTGAAAATGAGTCTTAAATTTGAGAATTCACTATTACCTTTTTATATTGTACAGGTGGTGTGGACAAAAACAATTGAGGTTTAGGAAAGTGTAAGAAATGTGATGCTGGTTTGAGGGGAAAAATGATTTAAAGCAGCAGTTGTCAGGAAAAAAGTCTGTTTCTCAGCTACAATCTTGAGGAAGAAATATAATTCTTTAATAAGTTTTTTTTTCATTCTGTTGTGAAAAACTGAATTAAGATGTATAAAAAAATAAGACATAAAACCTGACCTGATTAACCTAGTTAGGCCTTAAATTTTTACTTTAATCTGAATACTAGTATCTTGCAAAATAACTAGTAAAATATTATGTTCTATCATTACACGGCGCCACGGTGGCCGAGTGGTTAGCACGTTCGCCTCACAGCAAGAAGGTCGCTGGTTCGATCCCCGGCTGGGCCAGTTGGCATTTCTGTGTGGAGTTTGCATGTTCTCCCCGTGGTTGCGTGGGTTTCCTCCGGGTGCTCCGGTTTCCCCCACAGTCCAAAGACATGCGGTACAGGTGAATTGGGTAAGCTAAATTGTCCGTAGTGTATGTGTGTGAATGAGAATGTATGGATGTGAGATGGGTTGTGGCTGGAAGGGCATCCGCTGCGTAAAACAAATGCTGGATAAGTTGGCGGTTCATTCCGCTGTGGCGACCCCGGATTAATAAAGGGACTAAGCCGAAAAGAAAATGAATGAATGAATGAAAACTGTCAGAAAAAAACAGATAAGCATCACATGAGAAATATTTGAAAAAGAAGGAAAACTTCACAATAATAATATTGCTTTCAACTAATAACTGATTTCAAAGATTTAAGTTGCAAGTTGCAAAAAAAGGGGTGTTAATCTGAAATGTCAGATTAAAAAAATATATATACCTGGAAAACAAGAAAGGAAGAAGTAATCATAACTCATAAAAATGCTTAAGTTCAAGCTATAAACCAATCAGATATTTATGATTAGCGGAAGATTCGGGAAAAAGTTACCTGGGATTTTCCTCAGCGCCTCTTCGATGTCTGTTCCCACTCGTGATACCACAGGACAAAAGGCTAGAATCAACTGACAGTCTAGTAACTCACTCGCTCGAACTCCACGGAGCCCTGCAAGGATTTGCGCATCAGCTCCTAAAGTCCGACCGCACAAAAGAACATGCACTTTGACTGAAGGCTCTGCAATAAAAGAAAATTTGATGTTAAGGTATGTATGTTTAGCGTTTTCATATTAATATCAAGATGTTCAAGTTCTTGTGTATTTACATTGGTAACAGAAAATGTATTATTGGGGTATACAGATTAACGTGTTTAAGTGTTACTAAGGCAAGTCTTTTATTAACCACTGAAATTTAGATTTTAACTTTTGAGTTGCTCATCAATCGTGATCTTTTTTTTATTAGCAAGAAAATTTATACTCAACCTGCTTCCAGATTTCTAAACATTACTTGTTTGATTGTTAAATTAATATTTTAAATCCCTTGTTCTGATTTGCCTTAATACAATGATAAATAACATGGTTTTGAGTACTTGAATGAAAGGGATTGAGCTTTTCATAATTGTTACTGTCATTCACCATGTGTCAGCTTTTTGATTGAAGATCTTGAATTGGTGCGAGATGGGCTTGGAAACTTCTTCCTGCTTGATGATGTCTCAGTTTCCCGGTCCTCTTTTCTAGAAGGTGCTTCACTTAAACTGCTCAAGATGTCAATGTATGGTTTCAGAGACTCCTGTGCTGATTTGAGCTGCTGGTCCATTTCTTGAATAGCTCGAAGTAACTCCTTTAAAACTTCATGTACAGCAGGATCATCTGAGGAAAAGTTTGAGATATTTTTATATACCTAGATTGTCACTCTGTCACAACTGAAAATAGCTGTTTTAAGGTCATAACTAGTGAGACAAAATTAATTTGTGAATATTTTTTTTTCTTTTTTTTGTGCAGAATATTGCAAAATAAATAAATTGCAGAATGATTTTGGGAGTAAAGTAACAAACTTAAAACATGAAATAAAAAAGAATAACTAACTTATATAAGGTTTACAATGCAAATCTAGTTAGATCCAATTGTTTGGTAAACAAAGCAAGTCTTGTATCTATTAAAAGACAAAATAATGCTTTACTGGATTGTAAATAAATCATAAATGTGTGTATACTAGTCAATAATGTTACTGAAATTCATATAAAATTTGTATAAATATTAATTTAAACATTTAAATAAGTAAAATATAAGTAAATAAAATGACTTCTAGGCAGGGATAGGCAATATTTATGATACATGTATTTCAAATATGTATTTCAAATACAAAATAGTATTTTGTAATTTGCATTTGATATGGTTGAAAATGGCTTAATATATTGTATCAAAATACTTTAGTGTCTTGTATTTTTGTAGTTTCAATATACTGTAAAATACTTTGCAAGAAGTCTACATTACATGATGTCATGTTAAAAATGAGGCCTCTGGTTGGTGCTTTTGCAATTATTTTGCTAAGCTCGAAATCAGAACAGAAAATAAATTTATTTTTAAGAAGGTGGTCAATGATTAGAGTATGGATGGAAATTATGCTTAAAAAAATAACAGACAAAGGGTTAGGGTATATTCAGGAGCAAGCATCTTTGCTTTAGAAATGACATGGAATGAAATAGCAGTCCTGAAGAACAAGATGAAGGGCTTCAGAACATCATCAGTCTCGGTGCTGCAGGTGGAAATGCAGAGGAACTTTAGAAATATAAAACTCCTAAATATGGTGTACTGATGTTTTTAAGAGGGTAATTTGAGATTTTTCCAGTTAAAGAACAACTTAAAGAATCTTGTAAGAATGAGTATACAGTACAAATAATGGATGAATTTTAATTTGTAACTCAGAAACACAAGTTACCTTTGGGTTGCAAGTCCAACTTACTAACCATTAGGCCACATCTTCACCCGATAGGTGAACAAAGTTGTAGCTATCATACATTGTTTACATCCCTAAGTTAATTTAATGGTGAAGGAATTGATCCAATAGGCCTATTGATTGAAGGTTTGTGAAGAAATTGCATGCTCTATTTTAAAAGTATTTTGTAGTATTTTAAAATACAAAAATACAGTATTTTATTTGGATACACTTATGGCTGCTGTATTTTGTAGTGTATTTTGATACACGTAAAATGGATGTATTTGGTATTTTATTTTAAAATGCATTTCAATGTATTTTTGCCCACCCCTGCTTATTGGCAAATATGTGCAGATTCAGTGTGGTATGTTGCTTACTGCTGTTGTTAGACATTAATCGCTTCAGTGCTGTCTCAAATGTCTGTGGTCCAGGTGAATCCTTTAAATAATCAAAAATTACACATTAATGCTGAAACATAATAATGGCCATCTTATGCTTTTACTCGGGCTGCACAATATACTGTATATTGTTTTAGCATTGACATTGCAATGTGTGTATTTTGCATAAGGTGAAATTCTAGAAGACACCACAGTTTGAAGGATGTGATTTGTGCAGTCGTTGCAAAGTTTAACCATAACAGAGTCTTTAAATAAATAGTTTATTTCTTTTCTAATTTTGGTATGTTGTAGTTATCTATCCTTGTAATTTAGATACACTACCATCATTTCAATCAGTCTAAAATGATGAATTCTTTCCAAACACATCTATTTCAGTCATCTGCTGAAACTGTATTCACATTGCAAAAAAATTTGCAGAAAAATGCCAAAAGCAATGTCTCCCCCTACAATATCATGTAGCCTTAGATTTTTATCCAATGACTTACAGAAGACGGGGCGCCACGGTGGCGCGTGAGTAGCACGTTCGCCTCACAGCAAGAAGGTCGCTGGTTCGATCCCCGGCTAGGCCAGTTGGCATTTCTGTGTGGAGTTTGCATGTTCTCCCCGTGGTTGCGTGGGTTTCCTCCGGGTGCTCCGGTTTCCCCCACAGTCCAAAGACATGCGGTACAGGTGAATTGGGTAAGCTAAATTGTCCATAGTGTATGTGTGTGAATAAGAATGTATGGATGTGTTTCCCAGAGATGGGTTGTGGCTGGAAGGGCATCCGCTGCGTAAAAAAACAAATGCTGGATAAGTTGGCGGTTCATTCCGCTGTGGCGACCCCGGATTAATAAAGGGACTAAGCCGAAAAGAAAATGAATGAATGAATGAATGAATGACTTACAGAAGACACCCAGTAAAATAATAATTCAGTAACTGTCGATTATATACCAAAATTGTTGTCAAGCATATTTAGATAATTTGATAACATATTAAAAATCTGTTTAAGGCAGCTCCAAAATACTAATAATTAATTGGCATTTTGGATCTTTATACTTTGTCAGTATAAAACATCTAGGTTCTACTCATTTAAAATCCTATTTATTTTATTTAGAATAGAATCAATTTTAATCTTTTAAAAGTTAATATTTAATTATACATATTTAGTTATATTTAAATACAGATCAGAGTAAGTTAATAAAGTTTCATGAATATATCAGAAAAGTCTAGAATCATTTGTTTCCATCTAAAACTGATGGCTCATTATCTAATACTTTGCAGTGGCATCACTTTCAGCTATAATAATTCTGACTTTCAGTTTCAGTAGCTTCATGGCTAAACACATTACCTTCACTGATTCTGTGATTAATGTCATAATCGTCCTTCTGAGCTGAAAGTTCTTGATGCCTGGAAAAAGCTCATTCAGATCATCTCTGGTCAAAGTAAGGACTTGAGCGTCATCAATGCCTGCTTCTAGAAACAGATGGAAAACATACAGGAGCTTCGATACGTAGGCACATTTTAGATGTTGTCAAGTAGATATAATCATTTTAAGATGGCATACCATCCAGGACATTAGATCCCGAAATTAAATTGATTTCTTCTCGTACAGCTCTGCCATTCTTGAATAAGAAATAACGATGATTTTAGTTAAATATTTACATGAGAAACCTTTATATATACTTCATTGTTGGCAGATAATCTTTGGAGAAACAATACTCTACTTTTGGATAACTAGTTAACGTTAACATTGTATATATTTGTTTATCGTAGCCTACCTTTTCTTTGTTTGAACCCCATGTTTTTGGGTTCATCCACGCAAGTCTGGGCAGCCAAGCCGAAGACCCTGCGTTGTTCATTTCTGCTGTACTGAAAGCGAAAGTTAATGTTGACAAAATGTAAGTACTTCAACTCTGCATACAGACTGACTCCAGTTCAGTCAAAGCATTATCAACAGCAGCACGAAGTAGCAAAACGGGTGTGTTAAAATCTGACCTGGGAGCTGTAGTCGCCAGCGATAGGCTGTTTTGACGTGAAGACCCTCCCCTCTCGGTGTGTGTGTGTGTTTGTGGGGAAAGGACGCGTTCTCATTGGCTGTTGCGAACAGGAGGCGTGTCCTGTATGAAGTGATCTCTCAGAAAGGACGGTAATGTTGAAGCTGCTCTTGTTTTGTGAGCGATAAACTGTTGGTTAGGTCTTTCAGAATGTTAAGTTGATCGTAAATATTGTCGAAAGAATTGTTAGACGGTCAAATGCAACCGTGTAGGGATTATTTGACGTAATGCCGCCATGCATGCTTTTTTTGGCTGGAAATACATTGGTGGGCAGTGATGGTGGTCTTAAAGACTACAGTTTCACTGCCATAAAGGTGCAAGCAGCTTCTGTGTGCTAATGCAGTTATTTATATGTTGTTTTAGATGCTAAATGCTACCGGTTTCTGCTTGCTTTGTTTTGGGCTCATTTGATTAATGACATCATGAAATTCCTCATTTGAGCTAACCTGTATGTGGTTGCTACTTGTATGTTTTGAAAATGATAACTGTGCACATCTATAAATGATTTTTCAGATTTATGTTGAATAGGCTCATTGATCAGTGCCAGAATAACATGTCTAGCATGTGTGTACCCAGCAAGAGGAAAATGGCTAGACCAAAACTAAACCCCGAAACAACAGGTAATCCTTCAGTAATACAAGATTTATAATATTACACACTTTGTAAACACTATATGGCTTTGTCTAAAGTGGTTGCATTCCCGAAATCATCATTATGTGATCATGAAATCTGTTTTGATTAATGTATATCATAGGGTTGTTGTAGTATTATGATCTATTCATTTTGAAATGAAAACAAGACAATAAAGCCCAGTTTTCCTCTTTCTTCCTCTTTTTATTTGACAATAAGTTCTTTGAAAACAATAATATCATCCTAATTAATCATTCTAATATGCTAATGCTCTAGAAACATTTATTATTATTGTCAACATTGAACATTTGCTGCTTATTAGATTTGTGGAAACTGATACTCACATATACAAATTAATTTTTTTATTAAAATAAACGCCATTCTTGAAAATTATGCTTTAAATTTAAGCTTAAATATGACAGGACTAAAATACATTTTGTAATGTAGAGAAAGTTGTTTTAAGCTGAAACAATATTTCAGTCAAATAAACAGACTTTGTGAAGATAAGAGATTGGTTTAAATGTAATATAAATGCCATTAACAGAGTCAGTTTCCACTTTGACAGATGTGGTAAAGGATTTGGGAAGGGAGGCCGAAGGAAGTGGAGCGAGACCCTCCAAAGTAAGTTGATTTATGCATCCAAATCCACGTTTACTGTATATATTTAAGTAATTTATATTATAAACCATGAAGCCATTAGCACGCATTTGTTTTTTTGTTATGTTATTGAAATGTTATTGCATTTCAGAATATGGGAACAGGCTCCCAGAAAACAAAGAAAACTTACCCCAGAAAAAGGTGAGTTCTGTGTGTTCATGCAATGTTTCAGTCAGACAGTGAGGGCAATTTTACAGTGGCCAAGAGAGCTTAACTCGCTACAATTTAAGAAAACACATGCAAATAATAATTAAAAAAACACTAGCAAATTAAGAAAACACCTTCATAAGTTTGACAGCACGTGCTGCAAATCCTCACAACGCAAACACAAGTAGAAAATGCACTGCAAACCCTCACAACACATGCACATTTATATCTGAAAAAAAATACATGTTTACTTTGAATGATTTTGATAGTAAATTATATGTTGGCAACTAAATTTTAAATGTGTTGTCAAACTCTATTCACCTTTAATGGACAGGACAGTGCAGATTAGAAACAGGAAAGTGAGGGCAAAGATGAGCAAAGAATCTCGAACCAGAAATCAAACTCGGGTCACCATGAGCACCTCAGTGCCATGTATCGAGGCCCCATCCACTAGGATATTTGCATGTGTTTTCTTAAGTTGCAGTGGGTTAAGTTTTCTTGACCAACGTACAATTTTCAGATTTTTACATTCAGGAACATAGTCTACTTTTAGTAGCAAATTTGATTATTAGGAAAATTTGAATTTATTCATTCATTCATTTTCCTTCGGCTTAGTCCCTTAATTAATCTGGGGTCGCCACAGTGGAATGAACCACTAACTTATCCAGCATATGTTTTACACAGTGGATGCCCTTCCAACTGCAACCCAGTACTGGGAAACATCCATACACACTCATTCACACACATACACTACGACCGATTTAGTTTATTCAATTCACCTATAGCGCATGTCTTTGGACTGTAGGGGAAACTGGAGCATCTAGAGGAAACCCACACGAACATTGGGAAAACATGCAAACTCCACACAGAAATGCTAACTGACCCAGCCAGGACGTGAACCTGTGACCTTCTTGCTGTGAGGCAGCAGTGGTGACCACTGAGCCACCGTGTCACCCAGAAATTTGATTTAGTAATAATAACTTATTATAATTAAGTATAAAATCATAATTAAGGATATAATATACTTTATATTAAGTATTTAAACATCTTGGTGGCTGTGGCATATTATTGAAGTAGCCAAAAAAAAAATAATCCTCAACGCACTTCTTTTTTTTTTCCAGCAATTGCATGAAAAAAATTTAAAATAAAACACGGGAAAACCACAACATTTGCAACGCTGACAGGAAATATGTCTTACTCAGTCTTCCTGTTTTAAAGAATTTGGTGGAAATCTAATTCTAATTTTTTTTTTATTATCTAGATGTGATCTCAGTAAACAGATCCCTGTTCTGAGGTATTCAGACCTAGTGGTTGAAAGCTATTACACGTGATATTATTATATATTTATTATATATATATATATATTATATGTATTTATTTAATTATATATTTATATATATATTAAAAATGACAAATAATGGTTTTTTTTCTGTCTCAGATGCTACAGGCTCAAATACTTCTGTAGTGTTTCACAGAATATCAAATATGCACAGTCAACAGTAACATATTTTTCATGAGACAATGGATTAATAATAATGTCGAACATCATGTGTCCAAAGGTATCATGATCTCCAGCCTGTGATTATGAGACCAACAGAAGATTCAGACCATGGGTTGTCCTTCAGTTCTGTTACCACTTCCAGCCTTACCAATGGCTTGGAGAGCCAAAATATGCAAATGTACCACACCGAGGGAATGATAGGGAAAAGTGATGGATCCAGTTCAGACACATTTACTGAAACAGGTAAGCACAGACTTAATGGATCTACATTTGCAATTAGGCATTTGGCAGATGCTTTTATCCAAAGCGACTTATAATTGAGGAGGCATTCAACAAGAAGAGGCAATACACACAAGAAGTGCTAATAATAGAAAGAAACTGTTAGCGCTCAGAGAATTAGCTGCTAGAGTAAGGAGGGGTGTGTTGTTTTTAGATAAAATAGTGTTTCTACAGGTGGTTTGTCAACCCCACTCACCTGTGTGAAGCACACTTCATATCTGTGGCTGTGTCCGAAATCTCTATCACCTACTGCTTGAGTACACAACCATTAGCAAAGTACGTTCTATATAGTATAAATGTAAGTAGTATGAATGGAATTTGGGTGTGCTACTGTATATACGCCATGAGTCATTGTCACGTGACCCACCTGCATCAGTTGCGTCGCTTCACTCTTATTCATGAATTCTCTCACGTGGCATCATGGGATAGTGTAGTGTCTATTGGATGCACATTTCAGAATCTTACTAGAAGTAGTGGGTCATCCAGGTACATACTGTTTTTCAAGCACTATGAATTCGGACATACTACTCCGCTTGAATACTGTTTTTAACATACTACATAGTAGGGAAGTGTGCAATTTCGGATGCAGCCTATGACATTTTACATAATGTCCAAAAGATGCACAATTCTTTTTTTATGCCACAGATTTTAAGATGAAAAAGAAGCAGAAGATGGAGGAAACCAACCCATCCTCTTTAAAAAAGTACATTGAGCAAGTAAAGCAAACAGGTATGCTGGCAGTTCTCTGTGTTCCTCCATTAATCTACACGTGTTGAAACCTAAGAAGCCTAGATGACTTCTTTTTCTCTTCAACAGTACCTGTTATAGTTCCTGTAGCTCAGTTAACGCAGAAGACTCAGAGGACTGAGGAGCAGAAATCAGCTCAGCACAGCAAGAAAGAGACGCATGTTTATCCGCCAGGTAAAAAGAAAGGGTTGTGCTGCTGTTTTAATGAAAAGGATGCGTTTTCATAATATAGCATTCATTGTGTTTATTTTCACAGGAAGTCAGGAGGAGAAATGGCAGCTGCAGATTTTGGCAAAGGGTAGAGTAACCTGCCCAAAATGCAAAAGTGTTGGAAGAAAGACAGTGGATGGGTTAAAGAAACACCTGGAAGCATGCAAACTGGTATGTGCATACATTGTAGCAATGCTTATGAAAATATCACTGATATAAAGCAAATCTATTTATTATTATTATTTTTTACTTTACTTTTACTTTACTCTTACTTTACTTTACTTTTACTTTAATTTATTTTACTAGAACCCGTTTACATGTCCACATTGTGAAAAACAACTGAAAACTTCAACTGGAATGAAGTACCACCTCATGGCTGACCACAACAGCTTGGTTAGTTTTTTTTCTTTTCTTATTATTATTATTATCGATAACAGCATTTTCAATAAATATGATGTTGAAGCGAATATTATTTTCTTGTTTTTTTGTTTGTTTTTTTCAGCCCATTCCAGACACTGGTAATGAATTAGTTGACCAGGAAGTGAAGGAGAAACTACGAAAAGTATTAAAGAGAATGGGCAAATTAAAGTGCTCCAGAGAGGTATGGTCATTTTTTTTTTTACTCTATTCTATGTATCAAAATATAAGGAAAATTATTCAATAATTCAATAATGTAGTGCTATATGAAACATTTGTGGATTTTTATATGCAGTATAATGATAATAGTACTAATTAACAGTAATAATTATTTATTAATAATTATTTACACTACCTGACAAAAGTCTTGTTGTTGATCCCAGTTGTAAGAGCAACAAATAATAACTTGACATCTAGTTGATCATTTGGAAAGTGGCAGAAGGTAGATTTTTCCGATGAATCATCTGTTGATCTGCATCCCAATCATCACAAATACTGCAGAAGACCTATTGGAACCTGCATGGACCCAAGATGCTGAGAGAAATCAGTCATGCTTGGTTAAGGAAAAATCATGGTTTGGGGTTACATTCAGAATTGGGGTGTGTGAGAGATCTGCAGAGTGGATGGCAACATCAACAGCCTGAGGTATCAAAGTCCTGTTTGTTGCCCATTACATTACAGACCACAGGAGAGGGCAAATCTTCAGCAGGATACTTCAGCCTTTACATCAAAGCTCCTGAAAGTAAACAAGGTCAAGGTGCTTCAGGATTGGCCAGCCCAGTCATCGGAGATGAACATTATTGAGCATGTCTGGGGTAAGATGGAGGAAGAAGTACTGAAGATGAATCCAAAGAATCTTTAGGAACTCTGGGAGTCCTGCAAGAGTGCTTTCTTTGCCATTCCAGATGACTTTAGTTAACAGTTATTTGAGTCATTGCAGGGATGTATGGATGCAGTCCTTCAAGCTCATGGGAGACATACACAATATTAATTCTTTTCCCACTGCACCATGACTTTATATTCTATACTGTACATTATTTCTCTTCAGTGACAAGACTTTTGTCTAAGCAAAGTCAGACCTTACTGTTTATGAAATAATTAAAAATCAAGGCATGATCATGTCTTATTTTGTTTAAATAAGCATAATTTAGAGGCCTTTCCCTTTCATATAAGCCACTTCTGATGTCAAATGATCAACTAGAAGTCAAGCTATTATTAGTTTTTCCTAAGTTTTGGATAGGTGACAAGACTTTTTGTCAGGTACTGTATATTAGTATAAAATATAATACAAGAAGGTGTTACTATTTCAAATGTAAGTTATTTTCATACGTTTTTATAAAAGCTAAATTGCAACAACGCTATTAAGAAATTCTGAAATCAGTTACAATTTAAAATATATTAAAATAGAATTAGTCATTTAAAAAAGTTGAATTAATAATTCAGTTTAAATAGTTCTTTAAATTACATTTTAGTACCATATTTTACTGACCACATGGAAATATGCATGTTACCTCAATATAATGATTTGTTTAGGGCTGCACTGGAAGTTTCACAAGTATAATGGGTTATGTGTACCATATGAAGAAATGTGGCAAAGAGTCGTCAGAGCTGGAGAAACTCTTAATGAACTGTAAACACTGTGGTAAAGCGTATCGTTCCAGAGCAGGCCTGGAGTATCATCTCAAAAACGAACACAATCCAGTAAGTCCTAATGTCTTTATTCCTGTATCTCTGAGATGAAATATTCTCATGCAGACTGTGCTTCAATGTCCACAAATGAACTCATGTTTACCTGTTGTTGCAGGCAGCTGAGGAAAGTGAGGAGGTACAGCCGCAGAAAGAGCCAGTGCCAGAGCGGACGCAAAGCGGACGGGCCAAACGCATGTCGGCGCAGGTCGCCGGATTTTATCTGAGAGAAATCGCCAGCGAGGAGCTGCTAAAGGAATGGCCCAAAAGAAAAGTCCAACGTGACCTGGTGCCAGATGACAGGAAGGTGCTTTAAAATATACACAACTGACTGTGGCAATATGTTGCTTTTGCAGGGCTGTGAAGATGTCAAAACCAATGTGAAGCATCAGTGGTTGATAAAATTCATTTATTCATTCATTTTCTTGTTGGCTTAGTCCCTTTATTAATCTGGGGTCGCCACAGCGGAATGAACTGCCAACTTATACAGTATATGTTTTACGCAGCGGATGCCCTTCCAGCTGCAACCCATCTCTGGGAAACATCCATACACACTCACTCACACTCATACACTACGGACAATTTAGCCTACCCAGTTCACCTGTACCACATGTCTTTGGACTGTGGGGGAAACCGGAGCACCCGGAGAAAACCCACGCAATTAAGGGGAGAACATGCAAACTCCACACAGAAATGCCAACTGACCCAGCCGGGACTCGAACCAGCGACCTTCTTGCTGTGAGGCGAACGTGCTACTCACTACGCCACCGTGGCGCCCATTGGTTGATAAAATGATTACTGAAAAAAAAAATCATACTCAAGTGTAAAAAAATGCATGCACAGTTAAACTGCACTGTTAAAAATAAAGAGTTCACTCAACTTAAAAATGTAAGGCAACTTGCTGCATGTTTTTTTCGAGTTGGCTCAACTTAAATCGAATCGATTACAGTACTTCCGTTAAAAATCAGCTCAAAAAGTGGGGGGTAGGTTAGGACCATTCTAGGGGGCCCAGCACTTTTGAGCTCACACATCTCTTCCTACCCCTGCTCTTTACCTTCGTCATTTAATTATTACTACCATATTTTATGGAATAGACAAGCAGATACAGTTTTTTCATCTTATCTGTGCTGTTACTTATATTCTTATGTAGTGTAAATAAAATATTTGGTATACAACGAACGAGACAAACAAGTTAATGCCATTATCATTTTTGTTTGTTTATATACTGACATTTTCATGCTTTTTCCACAAAGGTTGTATGAGTATTGTTAAAGGTTCATTTGACTTCATAAAGTTCAATTTCATGGATGCAATTAAAGGTTGCATAATGAATAAATGAGGACCGTAAATGAAAAATTTAGATTTTATTCATTTTTATAGACATTTAATTAATTTTTGTGTTAATATAGCTGAAGTATTCTCGTCCAGGGTTGCCTTCCTTCAGCCAAGAGACTCTGCGAAAGTGGAAGAATGAAGTCAAACTACATAAGAAAGTGCAGTGTCCAAACAAGGTGAGATCATCATGCACTAGCTCTTATTGGTCTCAGCAAGAATGTAGCGTTATGCTCAAGCGTTTCACAAATAAATGGTGTTCATTTTTTTCTAAACCACATGTGAAATTATAATGTATGCTATCATCACAATAGGGTTGTGGATGCTTCTATACCAGCGTATCAGGCCTGAAGGCTCATCTTGGACTGTGTACCTTGGTAAGGAATTACTTTAAACATATAAAAAATAATGCGTACAGATTATCAGAGTGAATTAAATAGAATATTTGGTACTCAAATGCAAATGTTTAGTGACAATTTTTCCCTTGTTTTAAATGCTGATTTGTTCAATTATATCAAAATGTAATATTTTATATTAATATTTTATTAAATGATTTAAAAAGTAACCCCATTTGAATTATTCAACACTATTGTAATATACTGATTTGGTGTTCAAGAAACCCTTGTATTGTTATCAGTGTTAAAAAAAACACCTCAATGTTAAAAAATTCTTCTCTAGAATTTGCGTTATGAACAGATAGTAAAATATATTTTTATATATACATTTATTTATTTCTCCCAGAGATGGGTTGTGGTTGGAAGGGCATCCACTGCGTAAAACAAATGCTGGATAATTTGGCGGTTCATTCCGCTGTGGCGACCCCGGATTAATAAAGGGACTAAGCCGACAAGAAAATGAATGAATGTTCATTTATTTATTTCACCTATTTTGAAATAGATTTTTTTCAGCATTTATCCTTGTTATTAACACAATATCACTGTTTTTCTTACATCCATGCTTTGGTTTCAAAAATCTCCCTGACTCCAAGCTAAAACATATCCATGTGTACCGTTTAACTGAAAGAAAAATCTCTATTGGTTATTGGCTGACTCTGTAGGTTTAAACTTCGATAATATTAATTTTTCTATTTTTCATTGTTCATAATTTGCTCTGTAACAGTATACCTTTTATGAAGAAGCTTTGTTCTTTGCAGGGTGAATTTGAGACTGGGAAGTATAAATGTTTGATATGTAAGAAAGAATTCAACTCTGAAAGTGGAGTCAAGTACCACATCAATTCCATTCATGCTCAGGTAACGAAACATTTTATTTTAAACTTTGAAGCTGTTTAATACTTCTGATTAGATGAAGAACATGTCTTGTGTTTTTTTTTCTCATAACCACAAAGTTAAATTCATTACAGCCAGGGTTTGTCCATATAAGCGAATTATAGTTAGTTAAGGTATGTGCAACCTAAAACAGCAAAAGAACTGGAAACAAGACATTTAGTAACATTTAGTAATCGTATGCTAAATGAAGCTTTGACATAATTGTTTATATATGTATATATATATATATATGGGCGCCACGGTGGTGTAGTGAGTAGCACATTCGTCTCACAGCAAGAAGGTCGCTGATTCGAGCCTCAGCTGGGTCAGTTGGCATTTCTGTGTGGAGTTTGTATGTTCTCCCCTGTGGTTGCGTGGGTTTCCTCCACCACAGTCCAAAGATATGCGGGACAGGTGAGCCTTCTTGCATATATATATATATATATATATATATATATATATATATATATATATACATATATATACATACAT
>CAIGQQ010026964.1:6546225-6567773 GCA_903798035.1 Danio albolineatus | reverse complement strand
TATATATATGTATATATATGTATATATATGTATGTATATATATGTATGTATATATATGTATGTATATATATGTATATATATATATATATATATATATATAGATATATAGATATATATATATGCATATGTACTGTATGTATATATAATGCATATGTGAAATACAAACAAAACCATTTTGTTACATAGATATTTAAATGTACATATCATATATCATTTGTATCATACACTTATATAAGTAATATCTAAATATAAACTAAATATAAATAAATATTTTCTTAAATATACATGGATGTGATTAATCGTGATTAATATTTGCCCAGCAAATGAATATTATTATTATTGTTATCATTATTATTATTATATATTAATTATGGGGCGCCACGGTGGCCGAGTGGTTAGCACGTTCGCCTCACAGCAAGAAGGTCGCTGGTTCGATCCCCGGCTAGGCCAGTTGGCATTTCTGTGTGGAGTTTGCATGTTCTCCCCGTGGTTGCGTGGGTTTCCTCCGGGTGCTCCGGTTTCCCCCACAGTCCAAAGACATGCGGTACAGGTGAATTGGGTAAGCTAAATTGTCCGTAGTGTGAATGAGAATGTATGAATGTGTTTCCCAGAGATGGGTTGTGGCTGGAAGGGCATCCGCTGCGTAAAACAAATGCTGGATAAGTTGGCGGTTCAGTCCGCTGTGGCGACCCCGGATTAATAAAGGGACTAAGCCGAAAAGAAAATGAATGAATGAATGAATATTAATTATGTTATATCTATTTTCATGATTTTCTTTTTTTTATATCTCATTTTATGCTCATTTGTGTCCTTAGATTGTACATTTTCTATTGATTTCCATGATTATTTTACACAGGACTGGTTTGTTGTTCGGTCCAAGTCTAAGAGCTCAAAGTTTGAAAAACTGGACAAAACTCAAGCGAAGGAAGATTCAGACCTTCCCTCGTCGAACTCAGAAACTCTCGGCTTCCCCCAGGTCTCCAGCAGCACCTGGCAAGACAGACAGACGTCAGCTGTGCCTATGTCAAGCGGCACAGCGACCCGAGTACTGCAAATGAAGAGGAAAGAGAGACGAAACCAACAGAAAGAGAAAGCAAGCAGACAGGAGAAAGACTGCTATGAGTTTAGTGGCAATGACAGTCAGAGCAGCAGCAGCTCCAGCTCCAGCAGTGAGTCTGAACCTGAGACCCACAGACAGGACGAATGGACCCTCAGCAGACCCCTCTCCAAACCTGTGTCCAGCCAGAGACCTGAAAGTGACCCTTAAAGCATTCCTGTTCTGTCAGATGTGGAGTTCTCCAAAGATTAAAGAGGTACTGTTCAGAAGTTTGGAGTTAAAGGGATAGTTCACCCCAAAATTAAGATATACTCATTTTTTACTCACCCTCAAGTGTTTCCAAACCTTTGAGTTTCTTATTTCATTTGAACAGAAAAGCAGATATTTTGAAGAAAGCTGAAAACCTGTAACCTTTGACCTCCATGGTAGCAAATACTTTGGAAGTCAATAGTTACAGGTGTTCAGCATTTTTATAAATATCTTCTTTGTAAGTTACTCATAAAGGTTTGAAACAAGTAAAGGCAGAGTAGATGATGCCAGAATTTTCATTTTTAGGTGAATTACCCGTTTAAGAGATTAAAAGACGTCTCTTATGCTCACCAAAGTTTGAATAAATATAATAATAATCACAGCATAAATAGTAATATTGTTTTACAATTTTGTAATACATTTAATTGATTCCTTTAAAGTCCCCAGGAAATCAAAACTAACCATAAGATTTTGTTTGCTCACATTGGTAGTTTTGTGGTGAATAATTCATCTGTGCATGTCATTAAGAAAACAAAAATAGTTTGCCCTTCTAATCTTGAATTGAAATCTGAAAGTGCACTTCCTGTTCGTTTTCAGCTATTTTATTAGATTATGTGATTTTAAGGTAATGGGCGTGGCTAACGCTGCTCCAGCTGTCAGTTTTGACAACAAACTAGAATGTTGAGCAGGAGGAGTCTGTTAGGTTGTAATTACTAGGGCCAGACGGAATCTGCAGACATTTTTTGCTATTTCTGCGCAGAATTTTGTTCAACATCTGCTGATTTATGTGGAATGATTTTGGGAGTATCATAACTAAACCCTAATATATGAAATAAAAAGTAATACATTTTTTACTTTTATTGTATGCTTACAATGCAAATCCAATTAGATCCACTTTAATTGGTAAACAAAGCAAGCCTCTCATATAAAATCTCTACTGAAAGACAGAAAACAGTACTTTACAAACTGTATTGTAAATAAATCATATAAATTTTTTTATATTGGTCAGTAGTATTACTGAAATTAATTTAAAAGCTGAATAAATATACATTTACTCATATTTGCACAACTAAATAAACAGAATCAATGATGGGCTAAAAATCAGCGACATTCTGCATGCACAAATTCCGTGTGGGCCTTGTAATTACTAGGGCCAGAGGGAATCTGCTGACATTTTTTGCTATTTCTGCAGAGTATTTTGTTAAAAATCTGTGGATTTATGTGGAATGATTTTGGGAGCATCATAACTAAAAGCATAATATATAAAATAAACAGTAATACCTTTTTACCTGTTATTTAATGTTTACAATGCGAATCCAATTAGATCCACTTATTTGGTAAACAAAGCCAAGTCTCACATATAAAATCTCTACTAAAAGACAGAAAATATTACTTTACAAACTGTATTGTAAATATAAATCATATGAATATTTTATATTGGTCAGTAATATTACTGAAATTAATTTTAAAGCTGAATAAATTTAAATTTACACATATTTGCACAAGTAAATAAACAGAATCAATGATGGGCTAAAAATCTGCGGAATTCTGTGCACGCAGATTCTGTGTGGGCCTTGTAATTACTCTTTTAAAACCACTATCCCAATCTTTCTGAATGAAATGCCTACTTTACTACGTTCATTCAGCCAGCGGTATAAAAAACAAGCCACGCCCACTGTTTGCTCATTTACAACTCCATTTCTCTAGGAACTGCGTCACATTACGAAAAGAATAACGATCGCAGCTTCCAGTTCACTGGGACTTTAATGTTAAATCAGATTTTTCAGCAGCCAATATTCAGTATTTTCTGTGTCAAATGATCATTTAATACACTCAAAAAATGATGTTTGCTCTTTATTGAAACTACTTATTTAAAAATGAGCTAAAACAACACATTCTTCAGCTTTTTGAAGGGACAACGTAATTATTTTATGCTCAATTCACCGAAATTATAATTATAAATAAGTGAATTCCTTCATGTTGTCAGCATTTGTTACAGTGTATACTAGTTTGATACTCAAACATTCATTTTCATTATCAATGTTGAAAACAGTTTGGACGAAATTTTCTTTATAATAAATATATGATGTTCAACAGAAGTTATTCATTCATTTTCCTTCAGCTTAGTCTCTTTATTAATCTGGGGCAGCCACAGCGGAATAAACCGCCAACTTATCCAGCATTTTTACACAGCGGATGCCCTTCCAACTACAACCCATCACTGGGAAACAACCATACACACTCATTCACACACATACACTATGGACATTTTAGCTTACCCAATTCATCTGTAGCCTATGTCTTTGGACTTGTACTGAGTTGCAGCTGGAAGGGCATCCGCTGTGTCAAACATATGCTGGATAAGTTGGCGGTTCATTCTGCTGTGGTGACCACTGATGAATAAGCCGAAGGAAAGTAAATAAATGAATGAATGTTCGACAGAACTGCATTTGCAAAATCTCATTGAAGAATGTAATAACTGTCACATTTAGTTAGTTCAACTCATTCTTACTAAACGAAAACATTAAGGTCTTATAAAAATATCTTATCAGACTTTAAAGGGTGTCTATGTATTGTATATTTGTTGAAATCTGATTTTTATTTCCATTTTTATTGACAGGAGGAGCTGTGTATATTAAAAGTCCACATGCAAACATTTTAAAATGTAATATTACAGTTTGTTTCGTTTTAGGAATAAAATATTGTACTTTGAAAAGACGTGTAAATTAAATGTACATTACGTTTATTTTTCTGTGAGCTCTTTCTCATGCTCTGCACTTACAAGTTCATAGTTAACCAGCAACCAAATTAATTGAAACCGTTGCATGCAACAGTGTTTTTCTGTGGTACTTCATAAATAGTTGGCTTTGTAACAGTGATTTTTGGTGCAATAAAGAGTGTTTAAATACTGTTGAGTACTACAGTTTGAGGAAATACGCATCATTGTTGCCGAAAACAAATACAGTACTTTTGAACAGACGCACACTACACATAGTAAAAATAGCTCACGTAGGAAAATGTTATGTAGATTTGAAGTAAAATCATACTCTAAATGTAATAAAAATTTTAATAAATAATCAATAGTTGTTACTTGTGTCTATTATTTGTGTGTTCAGCAATGCCTGTCTGTCTCAGTTGAAGATTATAGTGCTGATTCTTGTGAATATTTGTAAAACCCTTAAATCGATTTATTACTAAATATGAAACCTACTAATACATTTTTTAATTCTTTCATTTAACTAACAGGATTTTTAACTTTTCTTTAAATATGCTTACAAACAATGTGCAAATGCATCAGTCTTTACATTTTACTTCTACTGTTGCTTTTGATATTTATTGTCGGCTATTAGGAAGCATAAATACAATTTATTCATTTTTTTTCTCAAACAGATTTTATATCTTAAAGTCTAATTTAAGTTTTCGTTTCTCTGATGTTGTGCAATTTGTGTTGTTGTTGCCAGGTAAATATCCCATTCCTTCTAGTCAAAGACCTTGTTGTTAGTTACTTACATTTATTCATTCATTCATTCATTCATTCATTTTCTTTTCGGCTTAGTCCCTTTATTAATCCGGGTCGCCACAGCGGATTGAACCGCCAACTTATCCAGCATTTGTTTTACGCAGCGGATGCCCTTCCAGCCGCAACCCATCTCTGGGAAACACATCCACACATACACTACGGACAATTTAGCTTACCCAATTCACCTGTACCGCATATCTTTGGACTGTGGGGGAAACCGGAGCACCCGAAGGAAACCCACGCAACCACGGGGAGAACATGCAAACTCCACACAGAAATGCCAACTGGCCCAGCCGGGGATCGAACCAGCGACCTTCTTGCTGTGAGGCGAACGTGCTACTCACTACGCCACCGTGGCGCACATTTATTCATACGTTTATTAAATACATTAATACTCATTTAGTATTGTACAGCACTTTGGTCAGTCTTGTAGTTGAACACAAAAATACATTAGAAAGACACATATTTAAATATAGACTGACATAGGATTTTAGATTTGTTATAGTTTTTTTTTTATAAATCTTTGAAGCTCCAAGACATTTTCACATAAGACAAAGTAATAATTAGTACAAAACAATTTTAGAGTAAATTATAAAAACGCAGAAATAAAACAGAGAAAAAACAGATACATTTTAATAAACAATTGACAAAACGATGAGTATAATATTAATAAACCAAACAGGTTTTTTAAAGTGAAAATGGATACAGTAGTGATGGTTCTTCTTTTTTCTTTTTTCATTATAGTATAACACAAATACAATAAGGCAAAATGTGACCTAGCTACTTTCATCTGCATTTACAAAACAGAGCACAGATAATCAAATTAATAAGATAAAAATACAAATAAATGAAATTATAAAACAGAAAAACAAACACAGTACACAGTTTTCTGTCATTTTTTTCCAATAAACTAAACAGTCTTTTTCCTAATTTTGATTTTAACAACGTTAAAGATTCACAGTATAACCAAAATTCATATTGCAAAACTATAAACTGTGGTTTTGTTTTAAGGCACTTGCATTTATGAATATACCATTACTCCAGAATTAGAATATCTAAACATCTTCCTCTATTAAACCAAAATTATTATTAATGTTATGGATATTTTTTTATCAAGGATGTTTGATCGCATTGCTACCACCTCGCGGTGAGGCGAGAACGCGCACAGACTTGAGCGCGCTCCTCTGGCAGTGTTGAATAGGGGGCGGTAGCGAGCAACAGAGGTCACAGAGGCGAGCAATACAACATGGCGGCGATTCCAAGCTGATGTGTCAAAAATGCTTTAGTCGAGGAGTTTCACAGGAAAAGCAGCATATTTTCACACAGCACTACTGAAGAGAAGAGGTTTAATTTAATCCGAGATAAGACGCATTGCACTTGGCGGAGGTGAGTGTTTATTGTGTCGAGTTAACGGTAGTTGGATTCGAACCCGCGTGAACTGCAGAAACGTGTGGTTGAAGGGAAGAGTGGACGAGCAGCCTGAGCCACTGCTAAAACCCAACAGTGCGAAGAAAAAGCCCATGTCTTTCTTGTGGTTTTCGATGAACAAGTGTTTCTTATTTATTAAGTAACATTAAGTTCTATTTTTTTGAACAAACTGGACTTTAGACCTTCTGAAGGGGTAGGAATATCTGTTTAGGCGTTATATTTAAACCCTTTAACTAACGTTATATGTTGGGTAACGTTACGTTATGATACTTTTCAACATCGCAATGTCAAATCTGTATTTGGTGTAAATAGAATTGAAAGAAAATATTTATTATGATCAATGATATTGTTTGTCTCAAATGTTCGTGTGTTAAGCAAGTCGCCTGTCATCACGAATAGTTTGCGCATGCGTGGAGTATTGCTCGTTTGGTTAATTTTAAATATTAAATTCAATTCATTTTTATTTACAACATAGATGAAGAGAGTAAAAGCCATACTATTTCAAACTGTCGAGCATTACAGTAATTACAGGCAGGCAGGAGAGTAGGGCAGAATGCAAGTGTAGTTCTAGTAAGTTGAAACTGCTTTAGTTTAGTGTAAATGTCAGTTTAGCTCAGTATAATGCAATAGTACTGTACATTAGTTCATCTTTGCATAAAAAGAACAATCATAGACAACGTAGATGAATACAGTACTTCACAGAACTGCATACATATTTATTGCTTATTTTAAAGATCTTTCAATGGGTTTCAATGTAATGCTCAGTGGTGTAAAGTAACTAATTACAAATGCTCAAATTAATGTTATTGAGTAGTTTTTCTCAGGAATTGTAATTTACCAAGTAGTTTTAAAAGTGTGGACTTCTACTTTCCCTTGAGTACATCTTTAGCGCAGTTTTGGTACTTTTACTCCACTACTTTTCTTCAACCTGCAGTCTTGATTTTTCTTGTCTGTGGGGATTAGTAAAGTCAGTCCTGTAATTCCCGTCCAGTCAAATCGCACGTAGAAGGTAATTCTCATCATAATTAACTACCTCAACACGTGGCGATTTATAATTGCAGGAAACTGTTTGGAATCATTAAAAGTGTCCAAGAAGATGTCCAAAATCTTTAGTTTGTTTAGATCTTTGTTTAAATGCATGTCACTGATGAGAAGATGATGGATGTTTACTGTATGATGACCGAAATGGCCTTAAACACCCAGCAGGCACAAGATGTCAACATGACGTCAGATTGACATTGTACCCTAACGTCATGGGGACACTACATTTTGTTTGGAAATGGAAATCAGGTTGACGTAAGAGCTCAACGTTCGTCCAACGTCAATGTCCAACCTAAAACCAACCAAAAATCAACGTCTAATGATGTTCAGCTTGATGTACTATCAGACGTTAGATTTTGGTTGCCATACCTGATGAATAAATTTCAGTATTTGACGTCAATATGACATTGGCTTACTTTAAGATGTTGGCTTGACGTTGGATTTTGGTCACTTTCCAACACAACCTAAAATCGACCAAATATCAACGTCATTTGACGTCATTATTGGACGTCAAAATAATGTCCTTAGACACTGGCAAAGTATGAGTAATATTTGCAACAGATACTTTTACTGTACTTGCACTACATTTTTAGGCAAGTAATGGTTCTTTTACTTGAGTATGATTTTTCAGTACTCTTTCCACCACAGGTAATGCTTAAGATCATTTTTTAAATAAAGTAAGGTTTATTGATTGCACAATATAAGTATAAAAGTATACAAAATGTGCGTGGTGTAATAAAATGTTTTTTTGGCGGTGTTATGTATAATTGTCATATCTTGGTACATGTCTAATATCACTTTCAAAAACCTTTGTTCTAGGCAGTGCTGGCATAAAATTTGTGAAAGAACCGGTGTTTTAATGGCAGCTGGTGCCCTGAAGTTGGGCAAAAAGAAGGGTGTAAAAATGGGTTTGCCATGTGAAAAAGACACAGATGAACAACCAGGACATATTAACCATGAGGGTAAAGAAGAGAGTGAGGATTCACAGCCACAGAACATAAATGCAGACACACAACTGTCTGGTAAGTGGCCAAAGACTGGTTTTCATTCAAATTATTTTTTTGTTTTTAATTTAATTCATATTTTAAGTTAGTGTTTATATTTTTTATTAACCATACTTGTTTTGATTCTTTTTTTCCCCAGAAAGGGCTGTTATGTTTCTTTTTTAGTTAAATGAAAATAAATTAAATGAAAATGAGAAATTCTGTCTGGACCACTAGCTTATTATAACCTAAGGTTGTTGCTAATAGCTAGCTAGAATCATTATTACAGTGAGATTTTGGTTTATTTGAAGCTGGTAAATAATTTTTCATCTTCTCCATTTAAAAGTTTGTCATTTCGAGAAATCCAAGCACTCAAGTTTAGGTTAGTTTAAGAAATTCAAATCCTGGCAAAATCCTGTTTGACCTTCACAATGTGATTTAAGATGCTTTTGTTCTATTTATCTTGTAAGTGCACTTCAATCTAATTCAGATCCTCAGTCTCAGATTAAACTTTTTTTTAATAATGAGAATATCAGAAATGGATCTAATTTCCACAATGTTTATTAAGACTATTGTTGTTGTTGTTGTATTTAGAACAGAAAACTTGCTCCCAGGTTTCTTCAGGTGTGGACCAGGAGAGCTCATTAAATGCCGAGGAAACCAAAAAGGTTGAAGGACCAAAAGCAAAGACCCCTGCTAAGAGAAGAAAAAAGGAGATCATTCTTCAGACTACACCACAACAAGATGATCCGGCCGTTACTGATACTTCTGAACTCACATCTAGCGGTCGACCCAAGAGGAGAGCTGCTAAAGTGTATGCTTTCTAATTTCATGAAGTTTCCTAAAATCCATGCGATATGATACATGCTATTAGCTTGATAGGAAAATAAATTATAGGCAAATTCATTTAGGATTATTTATATTTTTGAAGTAAAATCAGGTGTCGTCTGTATTTGCTTGCATTTTGTATTAATCTGCCTGTATACTGGATTTCAAACATTTCTTTTCTTTTCTTTTCTTAGTCATTCATTCATTCATTTTCTTTTTGGCTTAATCACTTTGCTAATCCTGCGTGACCACAGCGAAATGAACCACCAACTTATCCAGCATTTGTTTTACACAGCAGATGCCCTTCCAGCTGCAACCCATCACTGGGAAACATCCATACACACTACAGACAATTTAGATTACCCAATTCCCCTATACCAGGGATCACCAATTTCGGTCTTGGAGGTCCGGTGTCCCTGCAGGGTTTAGCTTCAACTTGTCTCTTCAACACCTGCATGGATGTTTCAAGTATACCTAGTGAGAGCTTGATTAGCTTGTTCAGGTGTGTTTGATTAGGGTTGGAGCTAAAATCTGCAGGACACTGGACCTCCAGGAACAAGTTTGGTGATCCCTGCCCTATACTACATGTCTTTGGATTGGTAGGAGAAACTGGAGCACCTGGAGAAAACCCACACGATCATGGGTAGAACATGCAAACACAGAAATGTCAACTGATCTAGCCGAGGCTCGAACCAGCAACCTTCTTGCTGTGAGGCGAGTTTGCTACTCACTGCACCACCATTATGCCCCTGATTCCAAAAATAAAGTTTAAAATATTAATATAAAATTACATTTTATATTTCCATATCTGGGTGTTTCTAATACATAAACATGAGCATTTTAAGCATTAATAATATATTTAGGAGACGTTATAATGCCTCCTGGACAGCAGTGCATTGCAAGATTAATTTGATCCAGCTTTAGAAAATTCACTGGTCAGTTAAAGTGCCCTGAGCTGGACTTGAACTTGATTATGCCACATGGTAGGCAGCAGTTTTACCACTGAGCTACTCTTTACACATCTCAAATATCAATGAAAATGGACAGAAGCATATGTAACAAACTAAAATTTGCTGTGTTTTTTTTAATCTGCAAACAAAAAATGCTGTTTGCGTGCTGATCATTTGTAATTTAGTTTAACCTGAGAAAATGATCGTGCCTTGAATGTTTTCATTTTATATTCTTTCAGTGCAGCAAAATTTCATGTATTTTTTTATGATCCATTTTGTCCTGATCAACTGCTAATTTTGCAGTGATGGATGATATATTTAATTTAATAAATTTTTAGTGAAAAGTGAAGTTTTATATATTTAATGTTTTGAATTTTAGTTTTCTAGATTATTGGTCAGAGCAGAAGGGTATAAATGGAGGTTGGGACCAGCTCCAAGTGGTTGGGACTTGAGCCCTAAGTGGGCTGTACAAACCTGGAGTTTTTATTTATTTAATGTCTTGTACATGACAGAGTCCAATATTGTGTATTATGAATGTCTACACCTACTTCAACCCTAAACCCAACCTCATAGTAGCCGGTTGTGTTTTATGAAAGTCTACACCTACCCTAACCCTAAACCCAAACTTACAATAACCTGATGTGTTTTATCATACACCTACTCTATCTAAACCCAGCCTACTTGTAGTGTAAGACCTTTCCACTAGGAGGTCACCTGACCTTCTTGTAGTGTAATCCAGTGATACCTTCTTGGGTTAGATGTTGTCTTGGGTGTTTTGTTATTTTTTCCTTATTTACTTATCTGGGGAGACTTTGAATAACTTGTTTTTAAAAATTTAAACCTTCAAAAATGGTAGATTTATTTTTATTGTTGTTGTTTTGTATTTTTATATTATTTAATGCATTACTTGTTATCTATCATTCCTTTTTATTGTTATAATAACTCTGTTTATTTTAGAAAAGGGTTGTTTATTCATATTTTATGTAATTTCAAGCAGATATGTCATTAAACTGAAAATTCCCTCTTTGTCTTGATTAGCGCTTTAGATTATCTCCACAGCCTTGCCAAGGATATCAGTGCTCAATCAGAATCCTCAACAACAGTCAGGTCCAAATCTGAAGAAGCTGATGTCACTTCCCAGAAAAAGAAAGTGGCAAGGTCAAGGGGAGCAAAAAGGAAAGCTCCAGATTCTGACAGTGACTGTGATGGTGACGAGGATTTTGCCCCAGGAAAGGATGATCAAGAGGCAGAGAGCGATGAAGAGGATTCAGAGCCAGACCTAAGCTTGACCGTGTCTCACCGAGGCAAACAAACCAGAAGTTATGTGAGTTTGTGATACTCAATCCTTTCACATCGTTGGAGATTTTCATATCGGTGTGGTCTAATTTAATAATTTTCTTTTGCTTGACAGCAATTTTTGCTTCCAAATGGCTTGGCCAACAATGTCATGGAGCCTGTCTGGAACTCTTTTAGTAGGCACAAAAAATTGTAAGCTCTTCATTTTTTTCAAAATGTAATTAGCAGTTCATTTTGTCTGTATTACTTGTGTCATTTTTTTTGTCCAAATGCTTTGTCCAGTCGGGATGAAAACTACTCCCCATGGGTGTTTCCAGAGTGGATTCCTTCTACCAAAGATTGGCATTTTTTGTCTAACAGGTATGAGTGTCTATCTAAATACCACATCATATCCAATGAAACAAGTCTTTTAAACATTTTTTATTTTGTCTTGTTTTGTGGTGGTTAACAGCGAGGCTGAGAAATATTTACCCCAGGAGAAGGAATCTGCTTCTTTTACCTTTACACGAGAAAAAATCAAACAACCGATCCAACTGCAGAAAATGAAAAGGTAAGACATTCTTTGTTTAAAATGAAATTTTTATTAATATTAAAATTAAATACTAAAGGCACAATATTTTATTAGCTTTATTCAAATTGAACCTTTTTTATCACCTATCAAAAGTTTTTTTTTTATTGTATTTTTTTTAATTAAGAAAAAATTCAAACAAATTGGAACAAAAACACTTTCAAATGACAAACGTCACCAGATACAATCTTATTTACATTTATAAGTATTTATGTGGGTGCCACAGTGGCGTAGTGGTAGCATGTTTACCTTACAACAAGAAGGTTGCTGGTTCGAGCCCTGGCTGGGTCAGTTGACATATCGGTGTGGAGTTTGCATGTTCTCCCCATGGTCGCGTGGGTTTTCTCTGGCTGCTTCGGTTTCCCCCATAGGTGAATTGGGTAGGCTAAATTGTCCATAGTGAATGAGTGTGTATGGATGTTTCCCAGAGATGGGTTGTAGCTGGAAAGGCATCCACTGTGTAAAACACATGCTGGATAAGTTGGTGGTTCTTTCCACTGTGGCGACCCTAGAGTATTTATGTTTGATCAGATCCTGCCATACAAAGTTTTGTTAAGGGTTACATATCAAAGATTGACAAGCTCCAGATACATATAAATAAAACAACCACAATAAAATTGTGCACTCATACACTATGGACTTTTTTGTTTACCCAGTTCACCTATAGCACATGTCTTTGAACTGTGGGGGAAACTGGAGCACCTGGAGTAAACCCACATGAACACAGAAGACCATGCAAACTCCACACAGAAATGCCAACTGGCCCAACCGGGACTCAAACCAGCAACCTTCTTGCTATGAGGTGACAGTGCTAACCACTGTGCCATCGTGCCGCCAACTGAAGTTTTTGTTCAAATATAAATAAAAGCAGATAATTATTTTTTTCCACAATGATGCATCTTTGTACACCATTTTATTATATTTTGGGAGAAAACTGTGTCAAAAAAAGTTTTAGGTGAACAAAAGTAACTAAGTCAGAATTTGGCAGGGGTAAGTTTGTTATACTATATTGATTCTCCTTCAAATATTTACTGATCTGCAGGTTTGAATCATTGCCATATCATCCTGAGCGCTGGGACTCTCTGTTCTTTGTGGGAGGTCCTGTGCGGACCATGGAGTGGTGCCCATGTCCAGACGGGGCAGAGAAAAGACAATATGTTGCCATCTACTGCCATAAAGGCATGGACGACACACACCATATCAACAAGTTGTACTCTGGTCCAGCCTTACTGCAGCTGTGGGACCTCGGAGACCTTCAGTGTAAAGACAGGTGACCTAGATACCATTTTGCTTTTAAACTAAATAACTGTGTTGGGCTTTAGAATAACGTTTTGTATTCTGATGGTTTTCTTAAGGCCCTCAACTACTCCTCATCTAGCATACGCTATGGCAATAGATGATGGATACATCTGGAATATAAAGTGGTGTCCTGCAGGAGCATGGGAACTGCCTTCTACCAGCAGAAAGGTATTAGACATTGGACAGAAAAGCCATTCGATAAATACCTTTAAAAAAAAAAAAAAAAGTAGCCCAAAGAAATAATTGCTAAATAATAATTAGATTGATCTTGATCAAGAATATATTCAAATAATTTACCTTTTTAATATTCTGCTAATGTTTTTAATTAATGGTTACGCCTGTGGTTTAGAAAAAAAAAACATTTTTTAAATAATAATGTTGTGCAATAAATAGTCCAAACAAAACTTGTGAAAACTTGTGCTTTGTGCTTTATTTCTATTCATTATGACAAAAATTATTATTATTTTTATTTATTTATTTATTTGCCTTAGTACAGTAATATTCAGCTCATCTTAGGGGTCATTGATGGGGTCAGCCATGGCACAATGGTTAGAGAGTTGAACTTGTAACCCAAAGGTTGCAGGTTCGAGTCCTGTCACCGGCAGGGTCCATGGTTGAAGTGAGTTTCTTGACCAAGGCACCAAATGCTCTCTGGGCAGTTAATTCCTCTGGATGTGTGTTACTTTAGAGAAAGGTATATAGGTGCTAAATGCTTAATTGTGAATGTCATAGTCTGCTGAAACTAGTTGTTAATTTCAGTAAGTTCCACTAACTGTGACAAGAATAATACCACCCAACTGTACCCAGTTAAAAATAACTTTACAGTTTTCCCCAAGGCATCATGAAGCATAGTAAAAGGTGGATAATTTTATTTAATAATTGTGTTTGGGAGAAAATTAAGTTGAATTCTCACAAATAAAATTATAGGAAAGTCTACAAATGTTTAACTTTTTTGTTTATTTTCAGGCTCCACAGATGCCTAGATTAGGTGTTCTAGCAGCATCTTTTGCTAACGGAACGATCGGTGTCTACAGTCTTCCGCACCCAGAAGCCCTTGAAAAACACCATCAAAGTAAAGGTAAGCAAATGGTAAAATGCTTCTTGTTTCTATGATGGGGTCATTGTCATTCAGGTCACTTTATAGTCACTTTATTTTTGATTATGTTTTACTCTCTCTTTGAGAGTGTAATTTAATTTAATTTAGCTTGTGTGTGAAATGTTTGAAGTGATCTTAAAGGGTGAGTTCACCCAAAAATGAAAATTACTCACCCTCATGTCATTCCAATTCCCTGGGATCTTTGTTTGTCACAAATGCAAGATATTTTTAAGTAAAATTGCTTTTTCCTTAGAAAGAAAGGTTCCCTACTCCTAAAAATACCCCAAAATTTCCTCAAAACAGACTGTGGTTCAATCTGAATATTTTCAAGCTACAACAATACATTGTGTGCATATAAAGAAAAAATAATACGTTATTCAACAGTTTCAGGTGAACTAAAGTTAGATTAGCCTGTTTAGATTTGGTAATCTACACTAAACTCCTTTATTTAGAAACATCCATTGAATTAATGTGCAATGTGTTGGGCCTTCCAGAAGAGGGCAGCACAAGACAGAAAAGCACCAAGATAATCTTTTATAATAGTCCATTATCACTAAACAAACACTAATCTGTCTTCAATGATGTCTTTGCCTAATTTCACAAACGCATCAGAAAACAAAACAAACTGAATATTATTTGTTTAGAACATTTTATTTTTGTACTGTTTTTATCAGCGCCATCAATTATTTATAAAACTAATAATAATAATAACAACAATGTCTCTTTATTAGTAATAATTCACAAAACATAATCTGTTCAGGCACTTTAATGTGGATCACAGGATTGAATTTAATTTCATCGCACATCTTAAGGCCACATGCACTGATAAAATGGCCAACGTCAGCTGATTGTCCCGTGGGAGCTCATAATGTCTCCTCCTCAGGGAATGCTGGGAACAGACTGATGACCTGCCATCCGCAGCATCCTTCCCTGATTCCCTCTTTTTCTTTTATTCTTTTAAACACACATTATCTAGACCATTTGTGTGTGTGTGTGTGTTTGCAAAAGATTACCCTCTCAGGGCTTCTCATTCATCACGGTCACACTGAGAGAGCCAGAAAAAAGGAGGGAGGGTCTGGTGCTTATATGAGTTTCACTGCCTTCAGCCGTTTGATTAGTGCCTCCCTTTTCATAGCAGTGAAATGTCGCTTATCTACCGTTATACTCATCTCTTCTCCTGGCTGAGTCTGTTTTATGAGCTATTGACCATTCTGCAAGCAAAAAAAAAAAAAACGCTTTTTCAATGATCATTTAAATGCATTGGTGTATTATGACTGAATGTATAAGGGTGATGAAGTCCTGGATTTGATGTTACAGAATACGCCTATGTTGAATTTCCTTGTAGCATTGATTTGCCAGTGCCGTGTTTATTCACTGTATCCAGATGCCAGCCTTGGGTTAACATGATGAATGCACATCATAATTTAATTTATTGAGTATACGGCTTACCAATCCATCATAGCTCAAGAGCATATCATATATTTATACAATGAGTGATGTAGTGCTGGTTGAAGATCAAGGGTCCGGATTGAAAAGTTGCAGGTTTTAACCCAGTTATAGGTAGACAATGGCTATGCACAGTCAAAATCACCCTGCAGCTCAAGACGGGTTACTCACTGAATCTAAACAGGGCTACGTCTGGTCATTGAAAAGCTAGGTTGTTTGGAAGTGGTGTTAGTGAGGCCAGCAGGTGGCACTCAACCTACGGTCTTTGTGAGTCCTAATGCACCAGTATAGTGAAGGGGACACTACTGTCAGTAAGTGCTGTCTTTTGGATGAGATGTTAAACTGAGGTTCTGACTCTCTGTGGTTATTAAAAAAGCGTATGGCGCTTCTTGTAAAGAGTAGTGCCTCCATTCACACGGGGCATCAGCGTCAACACATCCCATTCACTTTGAATAGCTGATGTCAGGCATTGCCAAAGTGCATTGTGGATCCATCGGCGCTGCTTCAGTGGTATTGCTCGCTGCAGAAGTTGGGAATTTCTTGACTTTAAGCGCCAACGGAAATGCAACCAATCAGATTGCTTCATGCAAATACACCAGCTCACCAGCCCCAACTTCAGATACGTCCTGTGTTGTCCTGTGGCTGCCGTTGCGTCATCCAAGTGGATGCTGCACACTGGTGGTGGTGTGGAGAGACCCCCTTCTCATGATTGTGAACCGCTTTGGGTGTATGGCCATACACAATAAATGTGCTGTATAAATTCACATTACAGTACATTACATACTATAGGAGTAGTTCATCAAAAAAGAGAAAGGTTTTCTGTTAATTTACTCACCTTCTGCAGGACAGTAAAGAAGATTTATACTATAATACTCAATTGTTCATAATGTTTTTGTTAGCATAGTACTTTTACTCTATATATTTTCTATATAATATTTATTTAAAATGTATAATATTAATTTAAATAATATTAAAATATAATTATTAGTTAATAGTTTATTAAGCTCAGTATTTTTGTTGCATTGTTTATGATACTGTAATACTAAATTGTTAATGTTGTTATTATCATATCAGTGTTATTTTCGATATTTGTTATTTATGTATAATAGTTATTTAAATATTTTATTTTAATTTACCGGTTTAGTAAGGTCAGAGTGTTTTTTTTTTTTTTTTAATGAATGAACGAATGAATGAACTTAATTTCTGCATATTTATTTATGTATTTAAATTTATGAATATGTATTTATTTATGTATGTATGCATAATGTTTAGTTGTGTAATCCTTTTAAAATCTGTTCATTCATTCATTTTCCTTCGACTTAGTCCCCTTCCTGGTCGCCACAGTGGAATGAATCACCTAAAATATGTTGTATTTTGCCCTAAATTCCAGTTAGTAAATTTTTGTAAACAAAAAGCATGTTCAATTAACCAAACTGATAAAACGTATTTGATTATTTGTAATAATAGTTACTTTGAAACACACTTTGTTCTGTACGAAATACATATATTTCTGCTTAAATTTAGAATTAAATGTAAATTTCATTTTGACAGGTTTTGAGCACTTAAGTTTCTGTGCGTACATGTGGGATGTAATATTCAGACAATAGTCCATTTGATTAGATGTACAGCATTATTTTTCATGTATAAATTTTTGTTTTCTGTGTAGCAAAAATCATAGCATCACAAAAACCCGAGTAGCAAAAATCGTAGCATCACAAAAACCCGAAAAGCATAATGACATTTTTATATATATATATTTCAACATGCTTTAAAAATGCATTATGACGCACTTACTCTTACCACAGTATGAGTAATGAACTGTCCACGTCTCTTAATACACTAGTAAATGGGGGTCATTTCATTGCTGTTTACACTATTTATCATTCAGATGTTCAGCTTTTTGTAGTAGATTTCAATTGTCATTAAGTAGTGATGTGGTCCCTCAGGGGCCCTCAGTGAGGTAAACTGAGGCCCTGCTCCAGTAGAGATAAGAAGCCCAATGTCCACATTCATTAATGCTCCAGCTCTGTTCTTCAGTGCCGCCAGTTATTCTCTCTGTTTGCGAGCTTCTAATTCATTGATCCTTCTCTAAGCTTTAATGCTTTTCTAATTACACTTTCCTGAAGCCAGAAGGAGCGGTTTGGCTCTAATAAGTGCTTTATTTAAAGATCTCTTTGTCTCTAAAAACTTCAGCAGCAATTCTGTGTAAAGTCTTGAACTGAAAGGGACAGTTCACCTGAAAATAAAATAAAATCTTTTAATTTGCATAGAGATGCACTAAATAACTGGCCAGAAATCAGAATCGGTTGTTGTTGTGGTGGTGTGTATGTGTGTGTTTTTTTTGGGGTTTTTTTGCTGGACATACTGGAATTAAGTTCTAAATATTGAATCGGGAGTAAGAGGTAGGGGCAACATATTGTATTTAGAGACGCTTATGGTTTTTCTTTTTTCTCATCTCCGTATAATGCATTTTAAATACCAGCACAGCTGATTTGTTTATACACAGTATGTACATGTATGTATATTTACACAGATTTTAATACTGTACAGCAATAACCAATAGCAATAAACAATAACGTTGTTTCCATCCAACTATTTTTGTGTTCATTTTGGAAATGGCCATAAAAAATGGTTGATGGAAACACCAAGATGCGCGCGCATTTTGAAAATGCACAGAAACGCATAACTGAATAGAATAAACTTTTTGTTCCATATGTAGGGTCCAGCTAAATAGTCCAAACGGCAGTGTCTACTGCTGGATAAAGGCTCAATTGCGTGTTCTTTCTTTCCAGGGCACAATGTTGATTTACCTCAAGTTTTACTCGTATCTGACTCCAATTTTGATATAAGATGATTTAGAATGTTAATACGTTTATTCTCGTTTTATCTGACTCCATTTTATAATTTAATATTACTTTATTAATTTAGTAGTTTATGAGACATTTTAGTATATATTTGAATAACCTTGAACTCCTACCGATTTTTCCTATGTAACAACTTAAATAGATTCCAAACAATGATCAGAGGTTAACCACCAGAAACTTATCGCTCTAGCCCCCCATGATTTACATAATCATGTAACAACTTAATCAAGATTGAAATATTTAATCAGAGGTTAATCCGCTAATACCATATAAGATGTGTTGCCCGTTGGCTTACTACATCCTAATGCATTATAACCTTGGCGCCCCATAGTACTTTTTTACTCTTATTTACTCATTTATTGTGAATCTATGTCACCTTACGCCGGCTGTAATGCATCATAAGTTCACTAGTCTGATCAATGATTAGCGGTTGATGATTAATACTATTCAATAGACAGACAAACGATGCCATTATTTAATTAGTAATCTCATTCGATTCTTACAATCATCTATGTAACAACTTAGTTAAATCTCAAACGATACTCAGAGGTTAACCACCAGTAGCCTATAGCTCTGGCCCCCCATGGTAGAGATAACCATGTAACAACTTAAATATGATTGGAATATTTAACCAGAGGTTAACCATCGGTACCATATAAGACGCGCCACCTTTTCGGTTTCACATTCGTCCTAATGCATTATAACACCGATCCCCCAAAGTGATTGCACGAAAAACATAATTAGAATTTCTAGGATCTCCATCTAACATGTGTTATGTTTAGTCTATCATGAAGTTTAACACATTCTTAACTTATCTGAGTAAATAATTTCAGATTAACAAGAATACGTTCAAATATAACCATTTATTAGTCAGGTAAATGTGTATTATGCCAATTCATTCGGTTAATTCATAAACGATCAATACAAAACATAAAATTCTCAAAGATAGATCTAAGATCAAAAAGATGCATACCTGACCTTCAAATCTACATAGTGTGGAGTTAAGAAACCCCACACCATGGGCCACTCTGAATGCAGAAGCGCCCCGACCAGCTGGAAGACTGTTACTTAAGTAGTCAAAAACCAAGAGATGTGTGGGTGTGTGTGTTGAATAACAACAGGGCATTTACATTCAGTGAGGGTTCCTAAACCCCCGGTCACACCCTTAGCAGTGGTGCAAAAGATACCTGAAGTCATATGATTATTATTTGGTTATGGCTATTTCTGAGGGAATGAGACCATTGTACCAGTCGCACTGAGACATTTCAAATGATATCAAACATGATAGATATAGTCACTTGCATGGATATAGAACAGTTCATACTTTGAGATGATCATTTTGTGTGAGTTCAGTAAAGAGAGGGTGAGATGCATGGACGGAAGAGAAGGGTGTGAGGAATTTGGGTGAAGCGTAGGTCCCATTGTTCTTTCTCAGCTGGGTGTGGTGCTTTCCAGTCTTGTCTCTCTCTCTCTCTCTTAAATCAGGCATATTTTTATAAATCTTACACATAAGGAAAGATGCACAGAAATTACGATTAAAACACAAAATGTGATTTTCTTTTATGAGATCATTTGATAATAAATCTGTGTGAATAGACAAATCGGCAGGCTGAGCACATTAATTTCCTCCAGAACTCTCAAGAGCGTCTGTGCTCCATGTCTCACGTCTTCAAATGCCATGCGTTCATTGCATTTCCGCATCGTCTTCTCAGGTGCAAGTTCTTCAAAACATCTTTTGTGTTCAACAGAAAAAAAAACTAAAACTATTTTTATAACCACTTGAGGGTAAAAAAAGATGAGTACATTTTTAGTGTATTCAAAGTGATAGTTTAGTGTAACTACTGTATCACTTTAAAAGGGGAATTCGACCCAGAAAAGAAGGAAGAAATCCTGTTTGTTTGAATGATAGGCTATTTCTTTGTGGACTTCTGAAGGAAAGGCTGGATAATGTTAAACTGTAAGTGCAGACTGACCTTTACATCACTGTTTCTTCTCTCTCTGCTCTTTGAATTCCTCGTTTTCTCCTGATATTAGTGCAGAAATTGCTTTTCATACTCCAGCAGTTTAACATCTCCACACTGACCTGGATGGGCTGTTTTCTGTTGGCAGGTGGTTTGTGCCTCTGTTTGTGCTTTACTGGACTGTGTGGTCTGTGATTCAGCATTGATCTCTGGCCAAGAGCTAACCTTCATTATTGAATGTACAAGCCTTCTGACTGACCGTGTGTGTGTGTGTGGTGGAAAAGATGTTGAGGAGTCACTAAAAATGTGTTTGTTTTTATTAGTTTTTTGTTTTAATCTCATTTTGTTTTATATTCATTTCATTTGAGTTTTTTTTTTGCTTTCTGTTTAGTGTTTTGGGGTATTTTCTAAAAAAATATATATATATATTTTTTCCTAATCTTGTTTAATTTCATTAGATATTTTTATTATTTCATTACATTTTTTTGTTCTGTTTTTATTCATAGTTTTTATTTGTCTATAAATTCATCAAGTTTGTTATATAGATCACAGAAGTTCAACATTTTCACACAATAAATAGATGGATTATAGTTTTTATTCCTTGAAAAAAGTTATTTCTAGTTGCTTTTTTGTGTTTTTTTTTTATATAGTAGTTATTTTTGATTCGTTTTTGTTTTTGTTTACTTGGCTTTAGTTGTTGTCTTTATGGGGTTTGTTTACTAATGCTCATTTGTTCTAATTTTGTTTTGTTTCTTTAGTTACCTAAAAATATGTTATTGGTTTATTTCATTTTGTTTTTGTTTTTCATTCAATAAATTTTATTAGAACCCCCCCTCGCCTCCGCATGTTTGCGTAAATAAATGAAATAAGAACAAATATTTCTTTATTATTATTTTTATTATTATTATTATTAATATTATTTGCTGTATACATATATATATATACATATATATATACATATA
>CAIGQQ010026964.1:6531909-6545825 GCA_903798035.1 Danio albolineatus | reverse complement strand
ATATATATATATATGTATGCGCTATAGGTAAAATGGGTAGGCTAAATTGTTTGTAGTATGTGAATGAGAGTATATGGTCATTTCCCAATGATTGGTTGCAGCTGGATCCGCTGCATAAAACATATGCTGGAAAAGTTGGTGGTTCATTCTGCTCTTGCGACCCACTGATTAATAAATCAACTAATCTGAAAAGAAAATCAGAATCAGAATCAGTTTTATTGCCAAGTGTGCTTCACACACACAAGGAATTTGCTTTGGCTACAGAAGCTTCCAGTGTACATAAAGTGACAAGTGACAACACAGAATAAATATATTTTAAAAAAGAAGATGATAGACATTAAACAGAGATGCAGTCAGTCCAACGATCTGGATGTTGAAATGTATACAGATTGTTATAAATATACAGGTTATAAGGTGCTGTGTACAAATGCGTAAGTATTGCATTGTATGTTGTTATAAGGTGCTGAATGAATGAATATTATATAGTCAATCCCGAAATTATTCATATATTCCCATATATACTATTTTAATGTTTTGAAAAAGTCTTTTCTTACCATGGTTGCATATATTTAATCATAAATACTGTAAAAATAGTAAAGTGTGATATTTGAAATTAGAATAATATACAAAGCATGTGAATATATTTTAAATGTATTCCTTTGATACAAACCTAACATTTAAGCATCATCAGTCTTCATCAGTCTGCTTCAGTCTTTAGTGTGATGTGATTTTGACTTTACTATATTACTGAAGGTTCTTATCAATAATACAGTTTTATACATAAATAATGAAAGAATGCTTTTTCTTTTTTGCTTTATCTTTTTTTGTGTGAGAAAAATACATTTTACTTTGCATGAAACGTTGAGTACAAAGTTTCTAATAACAGCGTTTGTTTAAAATTAAGTTTAAAGTTTAGGAGTTCTTGATTAATAAACACATTTGAATATTTTAGTGGCACTATATTACAACATGATTTCCATAATTTATGACCCAAAACCTTTTTCAACACTGGTGAAAAAAAAGTTTACACACGTTAGAGCAGGAAATTTAAAAGAAAGAAGTAATGGTGCTGAAAAACAAGATTTGAATCACATAAATTTAGATATTTTTAAAATAAATCAAAATAGAAAATATTTATTTGTAATTGTAATATTCACAATTTGTTGCTGTTTGTATTTTCTTTTTATTAAAAAAAAATATTTTTAAATGTAGATTTTAACTGCGCCAAACTGAATCTGTACCTTGTGCTAACACAGTTCCTGATATATTTGATATTTGTAAAATCCCATGCATTATATGTATGTTCGTAATTAAACCTTTGTGTATTCATGCTATCACACAGGCTGCCTGTGGAGATTTCTCATTTAATAACAGAGAAACAGTCTAGATTCAATACATTACAATTCCAATCACGTGTCGTTTCAGCATCAGTGGTTTCAGCGGCCTGCTTTTATCACTTACATTTAAAGCACTGTGACCTTATAGGAGATTCCTGTTAGTGGCATTACAGAAGTTCATTTGGAAAATGACTACCCATCCCACTCTCCACAGGGGGCTAGTGAAGTCAAGTGAAGATATCCTGTTTTTTTCTCCCCATGTTTCTTAGACTCTCAAATGTGACTGCTAATGTACAATTCACATACAACTATACCAGTGAGCTCTGAAATGAGGTTGTCAAAGTTTTTTTTTGTACTATCACATTTTCCTGGTTTAGGAAGCATTGCTTGCACTATTATGTTATGTTTTATAATTATAGGACTATATACAGTATACAGTATTATAATTATCAATTGCATCACATTATAAATGTATAATATCCTCATGAAAATAGATTTATATTAATTTAGCAGTTTAATGAAAAAATAAAGTTGTCAAGTGTTTCCAAGTCTTTTCTTCTACTGAACACAAAAGAAGATAATTTAAAGAATGTTGAAAACTGGTAGCCATTGACATATATTGTAAGAAAAAATGTTTCCAGCATTCTTCAGATTTTCCTGTTTATTTATTCATTTTTAGTTTTAACAGAAGAAAGAAACTCAAACAGGTTTGGAACAAGTACATTTTTGGTTGAACAGTTCTTTTCATGTTTTTTTTTTTCTTCAAGTTTACAAATGTGAAATGTCCACAAAACCACTGCATGAATTTACTGTTTGACCTAAACCACAGAAAATGCTTAAGTCTCGGTTTGTCTTTGCATGGAAGTGTTGCAATTTGTAACCAGATTTCAGGCAGTCAAGCAGGCGGGATTGAAGGGGCGATCAGCTGTGGCTTCTGCCCTTTTACTTTCCAGATGCTCAGAGGAGAGCATCTGGGGTCAAAGGATTTTTCTCTAAGTGTTGTTTTATATAGACATTAAGACTTTCTTTCAGCATGTATGGATAATTTACAGACATTTATGGGGAAATTCAAACTGCATCGTCAGACTGGTAGCATCAGATTTTGGTTTTGTCAGATTATTGTTTTATCCCTATTGACCTCAGTCAGCACTTGATTTTGTCAGTAGAACATGTTCAAACAGTGTTTGTCAATGGTGTGTCCGACATTGACAGTAATTTTTAATTAAGGTATAAAGTGCCACTTAAAACTAACTTCAAATTCAGGAAACTGTAAAAATTGCTTAACCATTTAATTACTTATACATTAAAAACCATACAGGGATTTTTTAAAATATAAATTGAATTATAGTATATTGAATTATAGTATATTTGAATTTTAAAACTACAGTAGTTACATAGATTTTTTGCATGTAGCAGACACTTGTATCCACACTAACCTACAGTACATTGCATTAACGGTACACATTCTTGTACCAGTTCTTGCTTTTACTGGGATTTGACTGCACAACATTGTCATTGTTAATGCAATGCTTTACTTTTTGAGCTACAGATTACACCGATTGACTGATTAGGGCCACACGGAATCTGCGCGCGCAGAATTCCGCAGATTTCCGCAGAATTTTAGCACATCATTAATTCTGTTTATTTACTGGTGTAAATGTGTGTAAATGTATATATTTTTTCAGTTTTCAAATTAATTTCAGTAAAAATATTGATTAATATGAAAATATTCATGTTTTATTTACAACACAGTTTGTAAAGTAATATTTTCTGTCTTTTAGTAGAGATTTTGTTCGAGAGACTTGCTTTGTTTACCAAATAAAGTGGATCTAATTGGATTCGCATTGTAAACATTAAATAAAAGTTAAAAAGGTATTATTTTTTATTTTATATATAAATTTTTTTGTTATGATACTCCTAAAATAATTCCGCATAAATCCGCAGATTTTTAACAAAATACTCCGCAGAACTAGCAAAAAATGTCCGCGGATTCCGTCTGGCCCTGCTGATTACTAAATTAACATAACGCTGGATTTACAATAAATATTAAACAAAAAAAGATGAAGCACAACTTTTTCAACATTGATAATTAAAATTAGAGTGATTTCTGAATGATTTCTGATTTCTGAATGATTATGTGACATTGAAGACTGGAGTAATGAGAAAATATAGCCATGAAGAGATTAAATTAAATTTTAAAATATATTAAAATAGAAAAAAATAAAGAAAATATCAAAACATTACTGTTAATGTGATGTGGTCTGGACGTACAAAAACATTTGCAACTTGTTCAAAGAAATGAGAAACTGCCTTTTTTGATGTGCACAAGTGACACAATGATCTGAAAATTGAACAGATTGTTTTGAGAATTTCAATTCTGATCTGAGAAATGTACCAAAGTGAATATGAGAAACCGTAATGTAAATACTATATTATGCAATATTTTACACTCAAAAACAGACCTTATGTTGCTCATAATCTCTATAATAGTTCTAAAAGTTTTACACACATTTACTGGGATCATATTTATTCATCTCCACAGCGGAATGAACCACCAACTTATCCAATGGAATAATTCACCATTAATATTTTTATCTTCTGTTGTCTTTTAGTTACTTGTTGGTGACCGTTGGGGATGACCGCATGGCTAAAATGTGGGATGTGAGGAAAACCTACGCACCTCTTTTGGCAGTAAAGCGCTGCTTGTCTCCTGAAGTTTACTGGCCTCTGTTTTGGAGTGGCTTCCTAATGGCTCAAGAATGCTGCTTTGCGACGTGAGCCCACCTACTTTTTACTTTCCTAATTATACTGTATTTATGAGAGAGTTCACCCAAAAAGTAAAAATCGCTCCTCTTATCAAGACCTGTTTGACTTAACTTTCTTTTCTTGAATGCAGAAACATATTTTGTGTTAAAGGGGTGGTCCTCTACGATATAATATTTTAAACTTTAGTTGATGTGTAACATAGCTGCATGAACATAAACATGCAGCGAGTGTAATACGCTCAAAGATCGATGCAAAGAGAGACATTGGCTTTTACAAAATTAGCTTAGCAAAGCCTACAGTGAACAAAGTTTAGGGACTACAAAAAAATACATCCGGACTAGTGAGATCACAAGGGCTTTCAGTTACACGCATTCACCATGCGCATACAGCCTGCGCAGCGAAGAGGCTTGGCCAGAGGCGCTGTAATGTAATGCCGTCCATTGCTGCTATTTTCACAGAGCTTGTTCTGTTTCTATATTTGGGCGTCCAAAGGACACGACACAGAGAGAGAAGTGCTTACAATTTAGTTTTTATTATGTTCCAGAGAATTCTAAAAAAAATATATAGCAAGCATTTGAGAAAGGAGAACTTCCAGAATCTCTCCCAGTTCAGTGCTAGATTCAGCTAAAAACTCCTCTAACCGACGAAGCTGGATTTCAAGCCACAACCTATAAGTGTTTTTAATTGTAAAATTGATCTGTTTCATGCACAGCTTCTAGTGTTAGCGGTATGCTGTAGCAAGGATGTAAGCAACGGAAAATGTTGTTTGGCACCGCTAACAATTTAGCTACAAATTCATATTTATCAGTCAAACCGCTGTAAACACCCACAATCTACAGCAGCGCTGCAGTGTCACTATTCGGACACTTTCTGTGCATTCTACATCTCAAATAACAATCTCACAAAAGATATGTGAATGTTTTATGTTGTGAAAGACACTTGTCAGATTTTATTTTAGAGAAGGTGTGCGGTTCAGCTGTGTCCTCTTCATTTTTCTGTCTTATTCAGGCTAATTCAGACGCTGCTAACAGCTGCCCTGACTGACTGTTAACGCAGTGCAAAAGCACATGCTTGTAGGGGCATGACGTGGTGACTTAGAGCCAATCTGCGAATTACAGCACATTATGTTAGCTGACCAATCAGAGCCTCTTGAGGACAGGCCTTTCAGACGAACTAGGAAATATGGCAGTCATTTTCATGTTAGACGAGTTGCTGTAGATCATAAAAGAAATATGAAAAAATACCATGATTTTCTTCAAATGAAGCATGAGCACACATTGCTTTGCATCTTATAAACGCAACAAGCCTTAAAATACACTGTGGACCACCCCTTTAAACAGGAAAAAAGAAACTTGAGTCAATTTTCATTTTGAACTATCTTCATACTAAAGTATCCCTGTTTAGTCAGGAAGTGTTTATTGTCTTTAATATTATTAAATCATCTTTTCCCTTTGCTGTGTGAAGGTTTGGACAACATGGAGTTCACTACTTTGATTCTGGTTACATTGGAATTAAGCCTTTTTTTGTGTGTCCAAGAAAAGCCACTATTTGGGTATGTTGATATATCATAAGTCAAACCCTTCAGGATTTTGTAATTGCCGAATGTTAATGCCAAATCAAGCAAATGTCTCAATTTGGTGGATCTTGCAAACTTTTTAAAGTGCCCGCATATTTTGGCTGTTCATTGTTCAAATTCTTGCCGCACCACACAGTATTATCTACATAGTTTTATGTTCAAAAATATTACAGTATTCGCAAATAAAATATGCTCGTCTTGTGTGCAAAGCCTCGATTTGTCAATACACACTTGTGCTCTAGTGTGACATTATCGCAATGCACGTTCAAAACCTGTTTCAACTAGGCCATGTCAGTTGTATCAATTGCTAAACTTCTTAATGCTGTATGTACACTCACCTGCCAATTTATTGGGTACACCTGTTCAACTACTCGTTAATGCAAGTTTCCAATCACATGGCAGCAACTCAATGCATTTAGGCATGCAGACATGGTCAAGAGGATCTGCTGCAGTTCAAACCAGTTTAAGTGATTGAACATGATGTTGTTGGTGCCAGATGGGTTGGTCTACGTATTTCAGAAACTGCTGATCGACTAAGATTTTCATGCACAACCATCTCTAGGGTTTACAGAGAATGGTGCTAAAAAGAGAAAATATCCAGTGAGTGGCAGTTCTGTGGACGCAAATGTCAACTGCAACAGTATGTCAAGGCAACAGTAACTCAAATAAACACTCGTTACAACTGAGGTATGCAGAAGAGCATCTCTGAACCCACAACACGTCAAACCTTGAGGCGGATGGGCTACAGCAGCAGAAGATTACACTAGGTGTCACTCCTGTCAGCTATGAACAAAAACTGAGGCTACAATTCGCACAGGTTCACCAAAATTGGACAACAGAAGATTGGTATAACGTTGCCTGGTCTGATGAGTCTCAATTTCTGCAGCGACATTCAGATGGTAGGGGAGGAATTTGGCGTCAGCATGAAAGCATGGATCCATCATGCCTTGTATCAACGGTTCAGGCTGGTGGGGGTGGTGGTGTAATGGTGTGGGGGATATTTTCTTGGCACATTTTGGGCTCATTAGTACCAATTGAGCATTGTGTCAACGCCACAGCCTACCTGAGTATTGTTACTGACCATGTCCATTCCTTTATGACCACAGTGTACCCATCCTCTGATGGCCACCTCGCGCAAATCATCTCAGACTGGTTTCTTGAACATGACAATGATTTCACTGTACTCAAATGGCCTCCACAGTCACCAGATCTTGATCCGGTCCAATAGAGCACCTTTGGGATGTGCTGGAATGGGAGATTGGCATCATGGATGTGCAGCCGACAAATCTGCAGCAACTGCGTGAGGCTGTCATGTTAATATGGACCAAAATCTCTGAGGAATATTTCCAGCACCTTGTTGAATCTATGCCACGAAGCATTAATGCAGTTCTGAAGGCAAAAGACCGTCCATCCCGGTACTAGTAAGGTGTACCTAATAAAGTGGCTGGTGAGTGTATGTATGCGTTTGTCATCATAAACGTAGCCTTCTCTCTCTTTATATTTTTCACACACAAACACAAGTGTGCGCACACACACAAACACAAGTATGCTCTGTCTGCATCATTTGCATCAACATGTTCTCAAATAGTCATCAAATAGGACAACCGTTATGACTTTAAGCATTTATTTTGTAACAGTTAGTTTCAATACCGCAGGCTTTAGGGCTCTCTACTGTAGTTTAGTCTACACTGTTTCTCTAAGTATTTCCTTTATGTAAATTACAGAGATCAATAGTTCTCAAAAATAATAATAATGACTTAAGATGTGTTATTTTGTCTATATTTTTACAGCAAAACAGTCAAAGAAGGAAACTGTGGTTTGTTTTGCTAACTGATAAGAGTGAAGGTTTAATGATGAGTTCATAATGACAAAACTATTCTCTTTTTCAGAGCCTTTCTATGTCCGATTGGATAAATGCTTTTGCCATTGTGGACAATGCAGGAGACTGTTTATTTAGTTGTCTTCCTGACATGAACATGGACCCCAACAATCTCAGACGACGGAGATTTGTACGTTTGTCATTATCATCAGTGAATTTCCCACATTTCAAATGAAAGCTTTAAGTTGACATGTTGCCCACTGCTTACAGTCTGTGTACAGGACTGACATGGTCCAGTTTGAAGCCGGTCAGAGGACAGCAGGTGAGGAAGAGGCAGAGGAGGAAACTGAAGACAAGCCCAGTAATCCTGGAAGAGAGCCATTGACCTACAGAGAAGCAGTCAGAAAGTACTTTCTCCACTTTCATGACTTGGACATGGTGAGAGAAACACGATTCATGAATTAATAATGTTTTTTGCGGTCATTGTTTAATGTCATTTTCATCATCAAGCAGTTGAACAGTTTTCTTATTAATGTGGTCTTGGGGCCTGAGAAATGATACAGAAAATCAGGATTGATTTTTGTCACATAATTGCTTTTCTTGCAGTTTTACCAGAGCTTTGCACCACACTAAAATGTTTTAAAGAAAGGGATAGACAGTAAACTTTTTCTTTTAACTTGTTAATCATCGGATATGCAAGTTAATATTCTTATAAGTTTTTACTTATTTTTGTACAGGTAAAAATCATGAAACAGAAGTGTCTTGAAAATTTTCTAATTTTAATTAAATATATATAGTTTACAACCCTTGTCATATAATGCAGTTTAATAATTTTTTTTTCATTCATCATCATATGAGTGAGATAAATAAAATAAATAAATATATTTATTTATTTTATTGATTTAGAAAATCACTTTATATTTAATTATGCTCATATCATAAGCAGATGGATTGCATATTATTTACACAAATGACAGTTGATAATAAATGATTTGAGTCTCTTTTAAATGTCGTTTATAAAAATTATACTTGATTATATTTGGTGAAATAGTTTATTAATATATGTTTTTAATTAGCTTTTATGATATACACTATTTTATTTATTTACTGTAATTTTGCACAATCATTTTATGAAATCATATTGAAAAGCAACCACCCTACTTTATGAAATATCATCGAAAAAATCATTGTTGTTAATGAAAATACAGTCATTCATTGTTGTGTTCTTGTGAACTCAGTACATCAACCGTCCAAAGTGTTGGATTTTAACGACGTATGAAATTAACATTAACTATGATTTATAAATGCTGTATTGTTTATTCTCATGTATAACTTATTCTTAGTTCATGTTAATATGTGTTTTTAGTTTATGTTAATAAGTAGGTTATGTAAATATTTTAACATGAACTAAATGGAACCCTATTGAAATGTGTGACCAGATTATCAATATCACTTAACTAACTCTCTACGTTTTAACCAAATATTATGAAGCTCTCAAAATATAATAATTGCCTATAAAAGTATTTAGTGGAAGGGACATAAACACCCTATTATTATGGTTCATACACCTATGTTTTTGTCCCACATATTTTTTTTTGTGTGTATGTGTCTATTGCAAGGCCATGAAAAAAATCCCCATGGTCTTGTGGCCTCACTAATATATATATATATATGTGTGTGTGTGTGTGTGTGTGTGTGTGTGTGTGTATGACAATGACTGTGTGTGTTACCCAAGCATTGTGTACTGCAGCCTATTCCACAGATCATTACGTGTGGACTGTGCAAAGGCTGTGGCCGGATTGGATTTATTGGCTTAGTTATTTTCCCAGCACACCTGAGCGAGTGCAATGTCTGCATGTTAGAGCAGTGCCACCGCTGTCTCGTATCCCTCTGAGACTCGTCCTGCTTCTCATGGGTTATATGTTGATTAAGTCCTGCACCCTTCATTAATTTAAAGTCATGCCCGCCTGGAGGCCAAACCCCCATCACTGAAATGCTCCATCTGTTCTGCTGCCTCACGCTCCAGCGCTTCACCCCCCATCCATCCGTCCACCCCTCTGTCCATCCATATGAGCTTACAGTCTGGAGCAAACCAGAGCTACTTCAGATGAGATAATTGACCTCATCTTAGTCTTTTTTTTTTTGCTCTCAAACACATGCATTCAGCTCTGTGAATACTGTAGTATCAACAGCAGTGGCTAGGAAGGAAATGTAATTTTTTTTAACCAATAATAGAATATCACCACTAAAACCAAACTACACTGAACTAAGGAATAAAATGTACAGCTAGAAAGCATAAAAATGTATATTATCAGAAAATAGAAATTGTAGGACTATTAGGTGTCTGTGTGCGTGTGTGGTGAATTTGGTAGTTTACATGGAAAGTTTTTCTGTAATGACATGGATATTACCTAGTTACTCTATTATGGTGATTTACGAGGACATATTGATGTCCTTGTAATCAAAAGTGCTTAAAATTGATACTTAATATATACTTAATAGACATTCATGTTTCCTTATGATGGTTGAGTTTAGGGGTAATACCAGTGTTTTCTTTCTCTCTGTATAAAGTACGTTACACCTTTGGAGAGTCTTCTTCTACAAATTTTATAAAATAATGCATATTTTACACCTTAATTGGTGTAAACGAATATGCTTTATTATATAGAAACTGTATGGAAATTCATGTTTAGTTTCACTTTTTGATAAAGTTTACATGCCGCATAGTCCATTTAAATTTATTATTTTCAGTCATACATGTTTATTTGTTTTACACTTATTTTTATATTATCTTTGCTGTCATTTAACACCCAGCTAAATTATATATCACCAGTAATATAGTAATACAAGTTTTGGTAAAACTTTCAAATAATGGTTCATTAGTTAATCAATCAATCAACAACATTAGTTTCCAGACTGAAGGTCGAATAAATAATTAATACAAGTAATAATAATTCAAGGCCATCGGTTTAACAATTTTACAATTATTAAGAGAGCTGTCCCCATATTTCCTCATAAATAACACAGTAACATAACACAGTAGCCTTAATTTTACAACAACATTAAAACCACATTCTATGAATGAGAGAAGAGTCCACAACATCAAATGTTTACTTGCAGGCTAACTCGCCAGTGGTTCCACATTATACCTGAAAAGCGTATAAACGCAACTATATTTAGCACTCCCTACCATCTTTTATTCTGCTGCTGTGTGAACATTGCCAGTGATGCACTGTATTGTAAAAAAAGTAAATCAAACTGGGAGATAACCTGAAACAGAGCAAGCTTGGTTTTAGTCCTGATCTAATTATGATATTGAAACATTTTGACATGGAATGTAATAAGACGTAGCTGATGATAGCCATTGTAAGAAGAGGTGGTAGCAGTACATTTTTTTAATCTTCTGTTTTGTTAACTTTTAAAATTGGTGTTTTTTGTTTTTTTTTTGTCTCAGGGGACCTTTTCTAAGTGTGAAAATCGGCCCATGATGAAGCACCTGCAGCAAAACGAGGTCAAAGGTGTTCCTAAAGTGGACCAGATGCCACTGAGTGCTCTCTACAAGGTGAGATTACATTTATCTAAACAGCAGCACAAGCCAGCTGAGGCCCTATCAGTGTGGAGACAGAAAAACTGCATGCCTGCTCCACCTGATGCTTGTTTCATGCCAGGATAACCATTTGAGCAGGATTATTTTGTACTAGTTGACCACCTACTAGACCACAAGTAGGGCTGCTGTGAACTAATCAAAATCAAGTATTCAAGAGAGCTGTGTAAATATACTGTATATAGGTCATGGTCAAATTTTAATTTATATAAAGGGAATTATTCTATACCGTATGTTTTTTTTCTTTCCAAGTTGTTTTGCTTATTGCTATGTTACTGGTTACTTGGTTAGGTTATATTTAGCGCCATTTTATTCCTTTTCGCTTGTCAACTGGCAGTCACGATAAAGTCAAATGCAGCCACCAGACTGTTCCTGTTAACTAAGGCAGGCATGTCAGGAAAATGGACATTTCAAAGACTAAACAGTAATCTTCACTCACTTTCCTTTGGCTTAGTTCCCGATTTATCATGGGTTGCCACAGCGGAATGAACCACCAATTACTCTGGCAAATATTTTTTTTAAATTTGAAATATTCTGGGGGCCACGGTGGCGTAGTGGGTAGCATGATCGATCGCCTCACAGCAAGAAGGTCGAGTTTGCATGTTCTCTCCGTGGTTGCGTGGGTTTCCTCTGGGTACTCCAGTTTCCCCCACAAGTCCAAAGACGGGGTATAGGTGAATTGGGTAGGCTAAATTGTAGTGTCTACTGATGTTTCCCAGAGATGGGTTGCAGCTGGAAGGGCATCCGCTGCGTAAAACATATGCTGGATAAGTTGGCGGTTTATTCCGCTGTGGCGACCCCAGATTAATAAAGGGACTAAGCTGAAAAGAAAATGAATGAATGAATGAATGAAATATTCATATGCAAAGCACAAAAGCACCTTGTTTTTCCTTTCATTGTAGGTCAGGAATATCCAGCTTTTAAGTGAGTGAAAGTCAGGGAAAAGTTAGTACACGAGTGCGTTCGAGAGTGTTTGTCACTTTAAATCTTAGTTTAGATTTCCCAAAATGTAGATTTTTCTGTACCATATTTTTCAAATTATCCTGTTTCACACCTATTGCTATGGTTTGGCTCAATTTTATTTCTTTCATGCTCATTAAGTGGCAGCCACATCATGCAGTCACCAGACTGTAGATCAGGGTCACCAGTCTTGGTCCTGAAAGGCCGGTGTCCCTGCAGGGTTTAGCTCCAGCTTGCCTCAACACACCTGCCTGGATGTTTCAACTATACCTAGTAAGACCTTGATTAGCTTGTTCAGGTGTGTTTGATTAGAGTGGGATCTAAAATCTGCAGGACACCAGCCCTCCAGGAACAAGTTTGGTGATCCCTGCTGTAGAATTTTTAAATCTTTGGCTTTAAAATGACCACTTCAAAGACTACAGTAGGTGTTAAAACATAGATGACTGAAAAGCTAAATGTAAAGTCAGTAAAACTACTCTTATGCTGTCGAATCTGGTAAACTATCCATTGTTGTTCTCGTAGCTAATAAAGTAATTAAATGATATTCAAGCAAAAGAAAATTATAATGTTACTATTTTAACATTGTGTTTTAATGTTATATTATTAATATACTGTATAAAGATAACAGCAGCCTGTTTTTCCATTCATTATATAGAAATTCATACTTTAAGTGCGTAAATGTCAAGCAATTTGATATTCAGCTTAGAAACCCTGTAAAGTTTTACCATAATATCAGATTAGGGAAATAAAAAAGGAACCTAACAAGCAATTTTGTGTCTATTAGACATCAAAATATAGATGTCTTTGCTAAAACAATCCAAGAGATGCCTAACAATTGTCCAAAAATAGATCAACCATCAAATAGACAGATTAGACAGACTTCACATTTGTAGTCTTTCATTTCTGTGTATTTGATGACTGCTCTGTTTGTTTGTTTGTTTTTTTTAACTATTGTTAGATGTCTGTTAGATTTTCACTGACAGTGCAGTTTTGGCAAAGATGTCTATTAAAAATGCTTGCTATTGGTACTTTTGTTCAGACTTTCTCTCAATTGCAAATTATTGTTTCTCAAAAGTCAGATTTGCAAGAAGACTTCGATTTAAGACAATTTAAGACTTTTTTTTTGTCACAATTTCCATTTTATATCTTGAAGTTCTAACGTTTTTCCCAAAATTTAATTTGTCTTGCAAACTTTTTTTTTCTTTTTCAGAAATTAGTCTTAATCTCCTAGTTCTGACTTTTTCCCCATCTGAGAACTATAGTGATTACATCAAATATAATATAACACATTGACTCTGGATGTATTCTGTAAGGTAATGAATCAGCAGTCTTGTGGGGACTGAATGTCTTTTTGTTGTATTGTTGTTCTCTTTGGATGAGCTGTAGTTGTCAGTTCACTGCCGTCTGGAGTGTTTGCACTGGCCAGTGAAAGGGAGAAGGAGCTGAGAGTTAAGCTGGAAGATGGACAGAAGCTAATGGACTGTAAAATTAGGAAAATGTCACTCTGGATCAAGAGAGTATGATGGGAGGAGAGCAGGAAAACAGGGAGACTGGGTGCTTCTCAAAAGTATTTGATAATTTGCGGTAAAACAAATTCACAAAATGTCCAGTTGCAATTTATTGATATAATTGTTTGTGTTTATTGCTTTGTATGAAGCAAATTATTTATTTATTATTATTATTTTATTGTCAAGATTATTATTGTATTAAAATAAATATCTACAAATTTACTTGAAATAAATGTTAAAATAATAATATTATATGTTAAAAAATATATTAAATGTTAAAAATAATAATATTATAACAACAACAACTGGTGTAATAAAATAATCCAAACTATATATATATATATAT
>CAIGQQ010026964.1:6481840-6525498 GCA_903798035.1 Danio albolineatus | reverse complement strand
ATCTATCTATCTATCTATCTATCTATCTATCTATCTATCTATCTATCGTTCTATCGTTCTATCATTCTATCTATCGTTTTGTCTGTCTATCTATCTATAGAAGGCATCCGCTGCGTAAAACACATGCTGGATAAGTTGGCGGTTCATTCCACTGTGGCGATCCCAGATTAATATTATTATTATACCCCAGATTATTATTATTTAAATATATGTATATTATTATTTAAATATATGTAAATCAATCATCTGATGAGTCAATAAAATCTTTAACTAAACTGTAATGAAATGGTTCAAGAAAGACATCGACAGCACAACCCCAATGCGTGAGCGCTATGGTTAGGGTAGTGAAACCATAGCGAATAAAAAAATTAAATACAGTTGTTGTTGTTGTTGTTGTTTTTTTTATCGTGGTAACTAGTTTTCGGAAGGGAAAAGTCTCCACAGGTATATTAATGTAGCTACCAGTAATATTTTTACCTTGTTCGATTTTTTTTTTGGTCCCAGGAAAGAAAACCGCCTGTAAATCGTATAGAATGAAGTATTTTCAGTGTAAATCTGTCTGGGTTATGTTTGGGATAAAGTTTTTGCGAAAGGATAGAATATAGGTATATTTATTGTGTGTACACCTTACATTCCTAATGTTGTGGGGAGCGAATTTCCCCACAAGTATAGCAATATCAGTGCATTTTGACCTTATAAGAAAAATAGCTAATAAATCACTCAATTAAGTATTTTATAAATGTAAAAATGCAGTTTGCTTGGGTTGGGTATAAAATTATTTGTATGGAAAGTCCCCATAAAGATAGCTGTACAAGTGTGTGTACATACAGAGAGGGCTTTAACAGATAAAGATGTACAGCATAACAGGAATGGCCCTCAGACTAAACACAATAAGTAACTTTTTACTTTACTGTAGGTAACGTCTCTCTAAATGTTCAAATTTTAATACAGAGCTTTGGCACACCAACCAACATTATCAAAAATATACTACTTATGCATTGGTCCTTTCATATTATCATTTGTTCGCTTTCTCTCTCTTTTTGTTTTTTATAAATGATGTGATATTCACATTTAAAATATATATTCATTTTATCAAAACAAATAGACAAAATATAGACTTTAATGAAGGTCATTCAGTGAAACTGCGAGGTCCTTGGGTTGATCAGTTAAGATCGTCAAAATCACAGTGATGTAAAACTAAAAACATAAAGCAATCATGCAAGCAAACCCTTAAAACTCTTTCACAACGTCACAACAGATCACAACGGCTACATGTTAACAACACACGCAAGCTTTAAAACACAATAATTATCTGTCAAGTGTGACTTATATTGGTCTTAAATAAAATTCAGCATTTCTATTTATATAAAATCTTACATTTAATGCAAATAAACATTAGTGCACATTTAAGAGGGCTCTAATAATTACCAAAATAAAAATCTAAACTGCTGTGAAAATGGACACAGGTTTTAAAAAGACATTCAGAAACCATGTGCGTGGTTATTATGTGTTACTGCCGTGACCTCAGACTGCAGAGACATGAGAATTGTGTTGCACCGCTTGCTGGAATGTCAGAGAGTCATTGCGGCAGTGTGGCGGCGGCACCGAGGTCAGAGATGGAAATCCTGTGCAAAAACCAGTGTCTGGAGGTTAATCTGTTTGCTATTCCTCATTGCAGAACACAGCTGGACAGAGCCTAAAGACATGAGTGTATGGACGGTGGACTGCAGACAAACCAGACCCACAACAGTATCCTGAAAAGGGGAAGTATGCAATTTTTGCGCCACTAAATGCACCAGTTAATGTACAGTTAAAGTCAGAATTACAAGCCCTCCCAGATATATATTTTTCCCAATTTCTGTTTAATGGAAAGAAGATTTTTTTTCAACATTTATGAACATAATAGTTTTAATAACTAATTTCTAATAACTGATTTCTTTTATCTGAGCCATGAAGTGCAGTTTAAAGACTTAACTAGGTTAATTAGGCTAGTTAGGGTAATTAATTAGTCATTCTATAAACGATGGTTTGTTCTGTAGACAATCGAAAAAAAATATTAATAATATTTATTGGGGCTTATAATTCATTCATTCATTTTCTTTTCGGCTTAGTCCCTTTATTAATCTGGGGTCGCCACAGCGGAATGAACCGCCAACTTATCCAGCATATGTTTTACGCGGCGGATGCCCTTCCAGCCGCAACCCATGTCTGGGAAACATCCAAACACACTCATTCACACTAATACACTATGGATAATTTAGCCTCCCCAATTCACCTATACCACATGTCTTTGGACTTGTGGGGGAAACCGGAGCACCCGGAGGAAACCCACGCAACCACGGGAATGGTCCACACAGAAATGCCAACTGACCCAGCCGAGACTCGAACCAGCGACCTTCTTGATGTGAGGCGAACGTGCTACCCACTGTGCCACTGTGGCGCCGGGGTTATAATATTGACATTAAAATGTTTTTAAAAAAAATAAAAAACTGCTTTTATTCGAGCCGAAATAAAACAAATAAGACTTTCTCCAGATGTAAAAAAATATTATAGGAAATACTGTGAAAAATTATTTTCTCTGTTAAACATCATTTGAGAAATATTTGAAGAAGAAAAAAAAAGAAAAAAAGAAGAAAAAAAAACACACATAGTCTGAGATAAAAAGCCTACACTACCTTTTTAATTTTTTTATTCAGTGGTGGAAACCTTTTACTAACCTTTTTTTTTTTTTTAAGGTTACATTTAAAATTTAAAACAAATAGTTATAGAATTTTTTTTTCGCCAAGTTAACTCATTTAATCATTAGTTTTCCAATGACTCACTTTCCCTTTATTCACCAGAGGTCACCACAGCGGAATGAACTGCCAGCTTATCCAGCATATGCTTTACACAGCGGATGCCCTTGCAGCTGCAACCCAGTACTGGGAAACATCTATACACATTCATTCACACACATACACTACGGCCAATTTAGTCTTTGGACTGTGGGGGAAACCAGAGCACCTAGAGAAAACCCACACAAACACTGGAAGAACATGCAAACTCCACACAGAAATGCCAACTAACCCAGTAGGGACTCAAACCAGCAACCTTATTGCTGTGAGGTGGCAGTGCTAACCATTGAGCCACCTTGTCGCCCTCCAAGTTAAATCATGCTTTGCATTTGTATTTTAACATGAATATACTGACATATTGTGTTACGTTCAGAAACTTTTCTTGATTTAAAAATTTTTTTTAAGTCTTAAATTTATTTTATAAATCTTTTATTAAATCAAACATTCATTTAAATACTATTAAATTCAAAATGTACATACTTTCTCCAGGCTTTGGTGTTACATGTTCCTTCAGAAAATTAGTCTAACATGGTGATTTGGGTTTCAAGAACATTTATTACTATCAAAGGTGAAATCGGTTATGTTGCTTCTTTTTTTTTTTTGAAAACTATGATCCTTTTGAATAGAAAGTTGTTGTTTTTCCCCCCAAATATAACTTTTTATAAGGTATGCGTTCTTTATTTAAGTCACACTAACACTCGACTTTACTTACAGTAGTGTACTGTATTAATATTAATAATATTTTGAACATAGTTAAATCTTTGCTTAACATCTTAAAACAGATATTCATGCATTTAATTGATTTAATCAGGCTGCTTAAGCCAGTTCATTCTGCTGTGGCGACCCCAGATGAATAAGGAAATAAACCGAAGGAACATAAATGAATGCTTGAATTAATTTATTATTTGAATATTAACCAAAAAAAAGTTACTTTCACTGATCTGTGCACTTAAAACTGGCCAAGAGCAAATATTTAGAATTGCACACTTCACCTTTAAAATCTCTGTGTGGCTTCATTCATCTGTCATTAAGTCTCCACTGTTCTTTCAAAGACACATGAAGCCAAGCTTTAAAAAAAAAGCAACAGCCCAGAGTTAATCACCCGCTTGCTTTCACAAACAGTATTGTACCTTAAGACAAGACATTAGTGTGAGATCTCCGACAAAATCTATAACTACAGTTGAGTAGAATCTCTTTTTAAGCTCTACAACAGCACGGCCCAGTTTGGCGGACATTCACATCGATTCGAGGAGCGTGCTGATGCTTACTGGAGCATAATAAACCCCATTCTAATTGTTTTTAAGGAAGTCACATCAATACCCATCTTTTACCCTCCCAAGTCCACGGACAGGCAATTACAACACACATCTGCTCTAAAGTATGATGCCAGCCAGACAAGCAAAATCTTGCAAAGTCACAATAAAAGGCTCACGGTGATGCTTTCAGGCCTGATTTTTACAATAATATTGGCACTCTTGGTGAATATAAGATAATCAGCAATGCGAGTCATATGAGTGCCACAATTATTGACACTCAAATAACTGCATATGAGCAAAACACTTAAACACTAAATCAATTTACTCACTGATATTTTCATTATTTAAACACAAAGACCAAACTCACTCAGTCTTTCATCACAATAGTTAAAACTGAAGAACAGAACTGTGATTTATTTATTAATTTTTCTTTTGGTTGACAAAATGGAAGTGGCTATTAGAAAATAAAATACAAAAATCACATAAAATTCCCATTTCTACTATCAGGACAATTATTAAATAGTAGTTCACGTGAGTTTTCCGAAAAATACCTTATTTGCAGTTTGTAATGTAACTGTCTATCAGGTGCAAAATTGTTAATCAAAACATTTATAATTTTTTAAAGGTCTCTCATAAGAAAGAGTTGGCTCTGGATCACCTAAATGGGTTGTTATAAGTTAAATCTTTTGCCTGTTATCGGTGGATGTCAACGTGACCAAAGTAACATTTGCATAATCCCTGTCTGCTTGTTAAGCTCTAAAAATGAGTAGTTGTTTTTTATTCAGGTGCCATTACATTAGTGTGTTTTTGTTTTTAAAACAGCATTTAGAATGAAAATGCTCCTTGTCCAGACTGAAGTTTTTAATGCTTTTTTGAAAAACTCTCTGTCCACTCTATGCAGCCTAAAACATACAATTTGTGCTCACTGGGCATGTGCATACTTTTCCACCATCTGTACTTGTAGTCATGAGAGGGGTTTGACAAATCAGGGAACAATACTCAGAAGACCAGTCAGAGAGCGATTGTGCATAGTCATGCCTTCATTGCAAAAAAATTTACATTTCAGTCTGTCTAAATAATACAGAACATCAGTGTTTCCAAACTAAAACAGTTTCTTAGTGTTTTAAAGATACTCAATTTTTGTAGGTCGAAGATGCAATAATGTGGACGCCAGGCAGAACTATAACAAAGCCCATGCATTTTAAGTATAAACATTTAGTGTAAACAACACCTCAGACAATTATATAAAAAGACCAACCAAAACAGATTGGCCAGCTAATTAGTCAGATAATTGTTCTGCAGAATTATTCTGATATTAAATGTATATTGTAATATAATGTCTATGTTTTCTGCATTTAAACCCATTGTAAGGGACTCCAATGCAAAATTAGGACATTTTAAAATTCCATATGACCACCTCTTTAAGAAATTCCAGTCATCAGGAAACTTTATGACCCTGGAAATCCAAACACGCTATCAGCAGGATTTGAGTGGCCAAAAAAATCTCCCAGAATCACAGCTGCAGAGGTGCTGCAGTTAGTTCAGAAAGCCTCAAAATCTACAATCTGACTTTTTCTAACTTTACCACAAAACGTCTGAAAGGTTTTTCAAGTAAAAAGTCTCTACTCTCATCCAAAAACAATCAAGATGGTGCTTCTTTATTTGGTAATATTTTGAGCAAAATATTAAGAGATTAGCCTTCTTTCTTCATACTGACCAAGAATGCCAATAACAGAGGAGGACACTGCGTGGTTTCACTCGGTACACTATACTGTATGTGAAGCCAAACATCACCACTTAATTTTAAAGCTTTTTTTCTCTCCTATATCAATGCACCTTTTTCGAGATGGCACAGTGTGAAATCTCTCTTTTTATTTTCTTGGTAGAAATGTGTTTGGCATTTGAATGTTCATAATGGCATGTAGATGATGCATTTGCACAGTGTTTCCATTTCTGGCTTGGACCCTCGATGAAGCTTTAATAGGTGTGCATACATGTACATAGAGGCAGCCTTGTCTCACCGGTGCGCTGCAGGATTTAGTCCATGGGGTCCTGGCACTGGGAACAGTGGATCATATCCTCGCTGTAAGGCTCCACTTGAATGGTAGTGCTGTAAAAGCCAAATTTGGTCTGGAGGAGTTCAGTGGCTTCCTTTAAGACAGTCTGAGGGTCTGCGTTCTCCTCTAAAAATCAAGAGGAAAAACTGATAAAATAGATGATGCTGGGCTTCAATGTTTATATATATCTTACATCAGTATATTAAAATCAGTTAAACGTGAACTACAAAAGAATTTACAGTTATTTTTAAGTACCGTTTGTGGATGCAATCTTTTTTATTATTATCTGAAAATAGCTGGATGCAGATTTATATACTTTCATGTTGTGTCCACATATTTGTGACCAAAGGAAATTCAGATTTATATATCATATATTTGGTCGAGATACATATTTAGGAGGCAAGATTACTATTTGAAAATCTGAAATGTTAAGGTTAAGAAAAAATCTAAATATTAAGAGAATCACCTTTAAAGTCCGAACTAGGCTCTTTGCCATATACAGTAGTCAGCATTTGGATCGAAAATGATTTTCTAAATTGTCCTAAGGCAAGAATGGGTGTTTGTTTAATGGTTTGTCAGCTTTGATGAAAGGTTTTGAACCACTTCAAATATTGACTTCTGTATATTAATAAACAAACAAACAAGTTTTGATAGGAACAGTAGTAAATTTACAAAATATGTCCATAACACATGCCCTGATATTTCTAATTATTTTTGTCATAAAAAAAAACAACATCATTTTGGCCCATACAATGCATTTTTGGCATATTCTCACTTTGTAACATAGACACTTTTGTGTATTTTGATTAATAAATTAACAAATATGTGAAACCATTAAAATTGCAACCTTGAGGCCAATTTGGATGATAATAAATCAAGATTAAAATTCAAAGGTTGAAACTATTAAATTAAATATAATGGTGATACTAAATTCTATTATCCTGACTTATTACACGCATTACCCCTACAAAACTATTGAAAAACTACATATTAAAAAAATTAATAAATAATAATTGACATTATAAAAAACTCTGATAGGAAATGCATTGCAATATTAAGGTTTAATCTTTTTAAACCATTAAAGTGCAATGCTAGATGTTTGATAATGTCATAAGATCATAAAATAAAATCTTAATAAAAGACTTCAAAGTAAATAAATAAATAAAATATAAAATAAAATAAATAATTTAGTACCAAATGACGTTCTCCAAATTACATCAGTAATAATTGGGGTACAAAAAGAGATTATCATTAATAAATATCCAGAAGATTTAAATGAATAATATGAATCATTTCTTATAAACAAGGAGGTAAATAAACAGTAAAAGAATAACAGTGTAATTGTTCTATTTAAAATGTTATTGTAAACACTGACCGATGGCTATGTGAACAGACAGCAGACTCTGGCTAATAGTGAGAGCCCAGAGATGCAGACTGTGCATGGCCTTCACAGCCTTCAGGGACAGCAACACCTCCTTCACCGAATTGAACTGGACTCCTTTAGGCGCCCCTGAACACAGAAACCAGCTGCGCAGTTTAATGCTGATGTGAGTACAGTTTTCTTTCTTTAAATAAACTTTCAAAATCATTTAAAATGCACTTTAAGGCGAGACACTGCCGTAATTGGAGATTTGGGTTTTTTTGCTTTTCATAGTGTTTTTTCTGTCTAATGTCAAGATCAGTTTGTGTCTGTAAATTTCAATGATAATGAATAAAAGTTTTAACTTGAGCAGCACTTACATATTATTAGATATTCTGAAGGTTTTAAAGGAGTTTTTCATACAATTTGTTATTATTCTACAAAAAATTGAATAAAATGTGGATTTTTTTTTTCTCTGTTCACAGTATTTTCTGAATTATGAGCCCTTTTCTCACAGCGATACCAAAAAATATCCAGAAAATTACTGGAATGACTTTACCAGTAAATTCAAATAAGCGCTGTTCATACAGGCAAGGACGTTCTGGAATTTTTCAGGAAAAGTCCATTCACACATCCATTCCAAAATACCAGTAAATTCTGACATCATTAACCAGAAATGAGCTCTAAACGGCTTGGCTTGTATTTGTAAACATAGCAGGGGTCAGGCTTGTTGATTATTTTACTTTTATTTAAAGCTTTTGCATTCATGCAGCTGCTTTGTCCCAGAGATATTCAAAGGCAGAAGTCTCGAAGTGCAGCTAAATGTAGTCACAGTTTACTACATTACAAGTTCTGCAGATGGATAAGTATTGTGAACAATTTGAGGAAAACATATAGAGAAACACATTTGCATGTCCAGATGTACATAATCTGTGTGTGTGCTGGCGCTCACTTCTTGACGTGCACACGCATTAATCAACTATAGCGGCGCTTGAAGATAAACAAACAGCAGTTTATCATAAGCATTTTATCGATCATTTTTTAAACAGTTGGTATTAAGAAGGAACATAGAAACATTATCTGACTAACATCTAGCAGCTCAATGTGTCTGGAATAATATTATAAGGCTTTTACTGATGTGAATGCGTCTGAATGTTCTAAAGTAGACATCACACGTCAGCGCGTTCTAACCGTAAATGCGGTCTTTCCGGTAATGTTACAACTTCTCTTTCCTGTAAATTTCCAGAACTAATCTACTGGTATTTTCAAAAAGGGCCTGTTCACACATACAGTCCTTTCCAGAAAATTACTGGTAATTTTCCGGAAAGGTCCGTATGTATGAAAGAGGCTATGATGGAGTGATCAACAAAATGTAAATCACCTCTGTAAATATGTCAAAATATTTGTTCCCGACTTCAACTAATATTCAGATGTTTGTTCTAGAAATGTATGCAAATTAGTGTATATTTCATAAAACATTCCATCAAGTTGTAATACAAAAAAATGCTTTCAATTTTAATGTAATCAATCGATGAGCGGAGGAAGTATGGTAATAAATATAGGTTATTATTATTTTTTTATCATATTGACCTGCAGTGTCTTGCCTTAAAGTGCGTTATGCATCTTAAACATACACCGGCATTGTATGCATGTTTTAGAAATGTAATAAACTAAATGAATAAAAATGAATATTACCCTCCATGAGAATGCGGAAGACGTCTCTTAGGATGGTGATGGTGGTGGCCAGGACGAACACAGAGAAGAGGAAAGTGCAAATGGGATCGGCTATTTTGTATTCTGGCTGCGTTAGAAGGTGGAGAGAGACAGAGAGAGAGAGAGAACAAGAGGCACTGATGCATTAAAGAACAAAATCAGATGCTTCTCTGAAAAGTGTCAAATTGAATTAGGCTCCAGAAACAGCATTAACAGCCTCCGCTTTTAGAGAGACGGGGGGGGGGGGGGGGGGAAATCAGGGTTTTCTTCCTTATCAAGGTAATTTAATTAACTTTAAAAATAAATAAATAAATAAATAAATATATGAACTAATATTCATTAAACTATGCAGTTTTTGTTATTATTGAACACAAAGAAGTTTTTTATGTTTGACAAGGCTGAATTTGTTTGACCAAACACCATAAAAAACGTACATTTTAATAGCAGAACATTTTTTAATAACTATTTTCTATTTGAATATTATTAGAGCTGAGCAAAAATTAATCGCATACAAAAAATGTTTTGGCATAATAAATGTGTGTACACTGTATTTTTTATATACATATATAAATACACACATGCATGTATATTCATTCATTCATTCATTCATTTTCTTTTCGGCTTAGTCCCTTTATTAATCGGGGTCTCCACAGCGGATTGAACCGCCGCATGTATATTTTTGAGAAAATTTATTTTTTAAAATTTATTTATACGGATGTTTGGATATGATACAAATAATACATAAATTTAAATATGTAAGAAAATAGTTTTGTATATTTTTGTTTTCACGCATGTGTATCTCATTTACATAATAAATATATATAACATACACACACATTGTGTCAAACAAGCAAACTTTTATTTTGGATTTGATAAATCATTATTAATCTTTTCTCAGCACTAAATATTATATATTTTATAATATGTCATATATTAATATTTACTACTGCAATGGTCATTACGCCAGTCTTCAATGAAACATTTCATAATATTAACAAATAATGAATAAAAACAGGTACATATAATGTACATCACGATATGGAAACAATTGAGACAACTTGATAATTCACATAAAACTTTGTTTTAGTCTTAGTGGTGACATTTATTCCGAATTTAAACCATAAAAGTTCCCATTTAGAGCATTTTATTGCATAAAATGACTAAAATGTTGCCTTGTTTTCATACATGTATGTATTTATTATTCCATTTGCTATATTATGTAATGTTTGTTTATAATATTTTAAATTTAGAAGTTAACAACTTATTTGGTGGAATAACCCTGGTTTTCAGTTACAATCAAAACTTTTAATCTTCTATTCTTTTAAATGACAATACTTTATTATATATTATTATTTGGAGAGAGCCTCTTAAGAAACAATATACAACAACAAAATATAGAAGATCTACGAAGTATATAAGCATTTATATAGTGATTCTGTATGTGTGTGTTACCCTGAAGTAGATTATAATAGCAGCCACCATCACTCCAAAGCTCTGCAGAAGATCCCCCAACACGTGAATAAATGCCGCTCTGACGCTGGTGTTCCCATGGTTCCCCAGGAGACTGTGCGAGTGACCGTGGCCCACTGGACTCATCCCGCTCTCATCAATCTTGTGGTAGCCTGAACCGTGACTGTGGAAGGTTGTGGAGTGGTGTAGAATGTAGGCCATTCTGGGAAATTAAAACAATAATAATGCACACAGATCCGTATCAAATCAATTAATGTTTGTCATGGTATAGTGTTTAAAAAAAATTGTAGATTGCAATCTTTGTGAAAACAGAAAGATCTTGGAGGACTATGCAATTTTTAGTTCATTTTATTTCTCCATTTTGTATGAACAGGGTTGGTTTTAAAAATAAGAGGGTTAACGTAGAGTTAACATATTTTGTATAAATATACAAAATACACTGCAAAGATCATATGATCAATAGGTTTTTTTGTTACTTTAACTTGTGTTAATGATGTTTCAAAGAATGTTTGTGAGTCATACAATGTAATACAAAAGTGATTAGTTGACTTTGCTTTTAAAAAGAAAAGTGCGTTAATGCATTTAAAAGTGATTAGTTGGCTAAAAGAAGCGAGTAAACTCATCTAACAATTATTAAAGGGGTGGTCTAGAGTTTATTTTAAAGACTTGGTTGTGTTTATGTGATGTAAAGCAAGGTGTGCTTATGCTTCATTTGTAAAAAAAAATCACGTTATTATTTTCAAATATCTTACTTTAATTATATAGACGAACTTCCAGTTTGTAAACATACAGGATGCATGCATGCACGCTTGCGTGCAGTGAGGTTGCAGAAAAAAAAACGGGTGCACTAGCATTTACAGCGATGGAATGACATCCTATGCAGTACAGAGTTTGTTGTTGTCTTAGAAATAAGTTTTATAGATTACATATTATACATATTATTTACATAATGTTTTCAGCGTATTATAACAGATTGACACCCAGTGATAAGCACTACGTTTCTCTGACAGGTCCATTTGCGATAGCAACACCCTTCCAATGAATATTGGATAAGACGAAATGGCCAAGCATCCAGCCCCAAATTTACAACTATCTCATTGAAACTCCAAGTGATTTTACAAGAGAGAAGTTAAAGGCCTACAAGTCTTTGGATGCCTACAGTTTTGTTCTGTGTGGTCATGTGCAAGAAATAATGTTCCATGATTACCAGATTCAAAATTTTGTAGTGCTAAAAACCGAGGTTCAGCCTAGCCAAAGACAAGGAAAGAAGTCTATATAAGGCCTGGGAAATCATCAACAAGCAAAACAACTGCATTCTGATAGCAAACTGCACCTGTACACGGCAAGGTATGTGAACGTACATTTTTACATTTCATTCTTAGCATTAAGTGTCCACAGTTTAATTCACCATGTTTAATTCAGCTTCGTCTATTATGGTTGGAGCTGCTCCTTCTTTGATGAGTTTTTAGCCGAATCCAGCCCTGAACTGGAAGAGATTCTGGAAGCTGTCCTTTGTCAAATGCTAGAGCAATATCTTTTTTATAATTCTCTAGAACATAATTAAAATTGAATTGTAGGCACTTCTTTCTTTGTCTCGTGGCATTCGGATGTCCAAATACAGAAACAAAACAAGCTCTGTGGAAATTGCAGCATTTGGACGGCATTTTAGCTTTATCTGCTATAACATTAGAGCGCTGTAGGCTTTGCTAAGATAACTTTGTAAAAGCCAATGTCTCCCTTTGCATTGAACTTTGAGTTTACATTCAGAGATGTTGTTTATGTTCAGCTACATTACACGTCAACTAAAGTTGAAAATATTACACCGTAGTGGACCACCCAATTAAGCATATGGCTATAAAAAATAACTTAGGTCACTTACAGTTAACAGTCATTACAACGGGTGTACTCACATTTTTAAATAGTCAACATGTTGCTTTTAAGGCAATGGATTTACTCGCTTTTTAAATAAAGTAACTTATCGCTTTTTGCTTTTCAATGTTTGTGTAATGTAAGTTAATTTACTTCAACTTTAAAGTTTAAAGCCACAAATGCTTACAGTGTATTTGCTGCCTTCGGTTTTTAAGTTGAAACATGGTTAACTTATTTTAATAGTAACAAATGTAAAGAAAATATGTGGTCATGTTTTTTTTTGCTGTGTAAAACTATAATTGGTTATATTAAATCTCAAAATAAGATTTTGTATGTAAATTATTTGCTGAAAAACTAGTACTTTTAGTAATTCGATTGTTTGCTCTTTTATAGGAAAGTCTGTTTTCTTACATGATGTTGACCACGACTGCACATCCTGAGGTGAGAAGCATCACACGGCCTTCAATTTCATAATCGTTTTTCACTATCCTCTCAATGGCAAGATACACCAACACCCCAGTCACGATCCAGATGGACATTACAGATATCAGGGCTCCCAGAATCTCTGTGGGAGATGAATATGGACTGGTATTAGAACTAGCAAAGTTGTACATACAGTAAATAAAAATAAATAATTGCATGTCAATGTATGTTTCACCCAAATTTATTATTTTAACTTCAAAATATAGCACATAAATTGTATGGATTATTTTTGATAGGTTTATGTTGTTTTATGGAGCTTTATAGATTGATGTGGCATTTTAAAAACTGTTTAAAAATTATTGCAGTAAAGATTCTGAATCGTTCCTCCTCTGTTACATGCAGGCTACCTGACTCTTAAGAAAACTTCTACTTGCCATTACATTTGTTAAAAAATATTGGTCACACTTTGTTTCAATGCACAATCCAGGTTACTAACAAACATTAACTAAAGCTTTTAGGTTTGTAAACAACTAATTAGCTGCTTATTAATAGTTAGTATTTAGTAGTTGGGTTTAGGTATTGGGTTGGAAGATTTGGGATGTAAAATATAAGGTAATATAAGACCAAGTGCTAATATACAGTTTATATCTTAATAATAGGCAGGTAATAAGTAGTAAATAGTGACAATTGTTACTTTAACTGAAGTGTTACCAAAAATCAAATTGCCTAGAAGTGTGACATTGTTAAGCGTAACAGTTTATTTGTACCCACATCTGTCATCATTTTTAAACCCTGGTTACATACATGCAAAATACAGCATAGAGTTATTATCGTAACCCAATATTGTGTCAAATATGGACAAACCCAACAGATTGATTAACAGATTGGTTAATCTAGATAAAGTTTAATGAAAAAAATTATCACAACGTTAGTTTTGTCCATATTTGACACAATATTGGGTGACAACAACCAAGCATTTTTTTTTTTTAGAGCGTATGGATATGGACAACTCAGGCGCAATCTGATTACGTACCCCTATGTGAAGTTTATTTATAAACTAATTTCGAGAGGATCACGTGCAGATGATTGCTTGCAGCTGGTCCCGCATTATCCAATTTATGATTACCAATCAGATGAGTCCTAAGCCACTATATATACCCTAAGTTCCATATCACAGCCATCTTCGTTTTGAAGGATCCCCCCTTCCACCCCTACTCCTCCTCCTTCCTAGATGGGTGGCACGGTGGCCCAGTGGTTAGCACTGTTGCCTCACAGCAAGAACATCACTGGTTCTAGTCCTTACCAAGCCAGCTGATGTTTCTGTGTGGAGTTTGCATGTTCTCCCCGTGCTCACGTGGGTTTCCCCCGGGTTATCCCGTTTCCTCCCACCGTCCAAAAACATGCAACTTAAGTTAATGGACTAATACAAATCAGCACCATAGACATGCTCCTAGTTAGTAGTTATCTTTTCATAGCAATCACTATCTGTTCATTAGCTACTCGCAGGGGAGTTCTCGAGATCTACCTGAGCTCAAACTCTCCTCTCACCTTGCGAACGGGAGGGAGCCCTGGGCTCGAGGATCTTATGAGCTCAGGGCTCTCTCCCGGGACAGCATGCCAAACAAGCTTTATAATCAATCATCAGCTAAGTGTGAACTCTTGAAATACATTTCTGGGGCAAGCAAAATGAGTTCCAGGAGCTAGTTTTTTTGCAATTTTTGTTTTCACGAATCCGCCAGAGGCCGCTGTATGCTTTCTCAGATCTTAAATTTCTCTCGTGAGTCCCATTCTCACGTGCTGTTCTCACGTAAACTGACTGACCAATCGACCGATAAACCCAACCAATAGGGTTTTAAAAACCACCAACTGACCCGTCCACCCCCTTTCCTAAACTCAACCGCAGTGTTTTGAAAAGCAATACAAAAAAAGGAAAGCCTATAGGGCAGCCTTTTGCGGCAGAATTTCACCACTTTTTCAGATTTGTGTACATGTGAACTTTTTTAGGATTTTCACCCTGTTATTTACTTGTTTATTTAATTTTTTGGCTTCTGTTTTTGTCTTACCCGCTTTCTGGAACCGTTCTTTGACAGACTCGAACCCATTGTCGTGGTCAACTATGCTCTGTATCTCAAGTCCGCCAACGTACATGTCGAGCTACTGGACAAACTGGTAACAGTGGAAAAGCCGTCCAGCGGTCCACCATGGTAAGTGGTCTGCTGGTAAGTTCAAGAAGGAACGGCATCATCCTGGCCCAATAGCGTTCGTTTTAAAGACGAAATGCAGCCTTATGTAGATCTGACTACATAATTTGCGATCTGCAGAAATGTATATAGGCCTAGGTTTTCAGAATGAGCCTATGCTGCAACAGGGATCAACATAACGATGATAATTTTATTAATTTATTTGTTTTTACATTTTCAATATCAAGGATGCACACTCTATTAAATATGCTTGTTTGTCGTAACCTAACGTTGGATCAAATATGAACTCAATGTTGTGTTAGTTGTTTTAAACCCAGTGGTTGGGTTTGTCCATGTTTGACCCAAATCTGGGTTTCGACAACCCAGCCTAGTTTAGTGTGTATGTCATGTTTATTTGGCAGGACTTGAAGGTTCCTGAAATTCTTGGCTGAGCTCACCTGATCTGTGCCAGCCGAAGTTCATAATCTTGGTGGGTGGTCTTGAGGAGATCCACAGGGAGAAAAGACTGACCATCATACTGCCAAAATCTGTCAGAAGGTGGGCTGCATCGGTCATAATGGCCAGACTGTGCGCTAGATAGCCACCTGCATCACAGCAACAAAAGAGAAGAACCAAGTGCACTCATAAAAATGAGTTCCAAAGGTGGTTTTGCAGAAATGCAGTTGAATAGCATTTTCTGGTTCCACAAAGAAGCTTTCAATTAAACATTTTAACAAATCTAAAACAAAATAATATTTTTAAGAACTATAAATGTTACATAAATGTTAAAATGTTATTCATGGAACTAGGGATGGAATGATTCACTGTGAGCCAGTAGAAAATCGATTCAAATATGGGACGATGGCGACACATTGGCGCAGTAGGTAGTGCTGTCGCCTCACAGAAAGAAGGTCGCTGGTTCGAGCCTCGGAACAAGTCCAGGGTGAGTAAATGATGACACCATTTTCATTTTTAGGTGAACTATTACTTTAAGAGCTGTTGAAATATGTAGCCAATTCCATGCATGTTCAATAAAAAAGCTCAGGAGAGGGTTTTCTTCAATGCCAAACACATTAGTAATCTATTAGATACAAATGAATAATTGGATAAACAGAGCTCTGGTCACCAATGCAATACAAGAATTACATCCAGGAGTTTGGCAATAACCATGCTTTTCCCTGACTCCAGTATTTATATACAACTGATAATAAAATGTGGAGTTTTGGTGGAATTCGTCACTTGTCAATCTTTCTGCTGTCCTCCAGTACTCGCACACAAGCATACTTCCTCTTTCTGCAAACTTTTCTGCTCACATAAGCTGATATTATTATCATATTATATTATAACATATATATATTATATTATAAAGCATGCTCTGCAATATTCTGTCTTCACACCTATACAGGAAAGCTAAGTGAGAAATTAAAGTTATTTTTATATATCGATGTCGCTCTATCTTTCCAGTAAGCTGTATCTACTTCTGCAAAAATGCTTCATTAGTGTGCAAAGCGTATCACACTCGGAAGAACTTTGGTTAACATATCACTAAAGCAATACAAATATTTAATCAAGAGTAAAAGAGACAAAAGTAATAAAAAAATCATTTTCCCCCAACAGAGCTATAAAGGATCTATTGTGCAATAGAAAGGTCTTCATGGAACCATCAATGCCAAAAAACAACCTAGACTGACTCGTTACCTATAGTGAAAAATGTAAGATTGTAATCCACCATAGACCATTCACATGACCTTTATTCATTCATTTTATTTGACTCATTAAAACATGAAGAAAACTTTGTGATATCAGTTCACACAGCATTAATCTTTTGTAGTTTAACAGTGATATTGACTCATGAATATTTTCAAGTGTTGCACTTCAGTTTTAATGCTGACTGGAACAACAAAAAAAAGCTGTATTCGCTGAACAAAACACAGAAAAGCCTGCTTATCATATTTAATGGATGAGTCAAGGACCAGTGATGATCCAGCAGTTTTTAAGTCATTTTGTTCTACAATGATGAATTGCTTAATCTGTCTTTTACTTAGTTGTAAAATGCAGTCAGAGCATTTATTGTGGGGAGAAAAGCTTAGCACGAAGCAAAAGAAATGTCTGACATTGACATATTGAATATGCAGTAGTTATATTCGGTGGAAAGACATTTCCTCAACTTTGAATGTTTTTAATATAGCCTATTATTCGTTCATTCATTCGTTTGTTCATTTTCCTTCAGCTTAGTGCCTTTATTTATCAGGACTCGGCACAGCAGAATTAACTACCAGTTTATCCAGCATATGTTTTACACAGCAGATGCCCTTCCACCCGCAACCCAACACCACCCATACACTCTCGCATTCATGCACATACACTACGGCCAATTCTGTTTACCCAGATCACCTACAGCACATGTCTTTGGACTGTGGGGAAAACTGGAGCACCCGGAGAAACCCACGCAAACACGGGGAGAAAAACTCCAAACAGAAATGCCAACTCACCCAGCCCGGGCTTGAACCAGCAACCTTTTTGCTGTGAGGAGACAGTTCTATCCACTAAGCCACCGTGTCACCCATAGCCTATGATATTTATAAGAATATATGTTGCATTTATGCAAACTCATAATTTCAATAACCACTATTGTTGATTTTTTTTTTTGGTAACTTTATTTTAAGGTGTTCTTGATGTACTTAAGAACACCTTGTACTTACTATGGTAATTACTAAACCTGCACCAATGTACCAATATTTATATTTATTTATATTTATTAGCTTATATAGGATTAATTTCAAGCTATTAGCAGGTTGGCAATAATATAAAAAAGACAGATACCAGTGGTTAATAATTTTATGGAGGCAAAGAGCTTCCATCATTATTCTCAGAGCTTAATCATTAATTGTTTCTAAAAATAACTAAATATAATCTGTACTAAATATCATACTTGAATCTAAACTGTACAAAATATCAGATGTGCATTAATAATACATTTTTCTGGAGTAGCAAAGTATACAATTTACAAATAGGAACAGCAATGTGATAGTTTATTTAATAAATATGCTCTATTGAAGGTCAAATTGAAGTTAATGTTGTTAAAAGAAATGCTGAATAGCATCAAATCACCTTTAAAGATATATTGTCAGTTTTTTAATCTGAACTTGCGAACCTCTTAAAATGTTATAAATTAATGAAGAAGAACTAGCTAGTACTACTAGTACTCTGCAGTTGATCAAGATATAGTGTAATATAGACTGAAATCAGTATTAGTATTGGCTCCAAAATAATACTTTCAGTGCATCCTAGTAATTACAATGAATTATGCCTGATTACAAGCAACTAACTCTAAATCTACTTTCTAACTTTAACCATTAGTACATGTAATAATTAATAAATAATATTTTAATTTAAAAAAAATCGAAAAAGTTCTTACCTATAACTTCTCCAATCATGAAAACCAGACAGACTATGGAGGCGATGTACAGTTTCTTCTTGGCTATGAGCTTCTCGCGGCTGTCATCATAAACTGCTTTTTTCCCATGGCAATGCGTTCCTACGGGCCTCTTGAGCTCAATAGCACCAGCCATTTCGCCATTTCCCAGGGGCAGGTTTGGGCAACTTTCTTTGGATCCTGAGAATTCACTATAAGAACAAAGCACGAGGTAGAGTGACGCCATTTCAGTCAGTGTTTAAATCCACATACGTGTACAGTCCATCAGAAGTAAAATGCTCCTGGTTGATATCAGGGAATCATGCAAAGTATTTAAAGAAATGTAAATTGTTTTATGCCATATGCAAAGCGTCCATAAGAGGATAAGCAGTTAGCAGAATAGATAGATGGATACAAAAATAATAAAATTATATATATATATATATATAATTTATTTATTTATATTTATTATTTTTATTATTATTTTTATTTAATCAGAACAAGTGTGATCAGTATGCTAAAGTTCATGTATCATGCATCTGATTGGTACTGTAGTTCTGTAGTTTTTAGTTTAAATTGTTTTATGAACGATCATTGTTTTTGTCTTTTTTTTGTCTTTTTTTTCTATATTTTTCTACATTTTATATTAAGTTTGTAATTGAATGGGAGAAATATTTTCTAGCCAACTAGCTGAAATAAAGAGAAGGTGCTTGCTGCAAAGCCACTTGGGTGGAACTCACCTTGAGGGGAAGCTTAAGCTCCAGCTCCTCCTCCTCCTCCCATAAGCTGTTTTAATGTGTACACCTACCCCAACTCCTAGCAATGTCACTTGTAGAAGAAGTGCAGCAAGGAGGAGCTGGAGCTCAAGCTCCCCCTTGCTGGAGCTTTGCTCTGCCCATATGGCTCTGCAGTCAGTACCACTTGGAATTAAAATATTTATATGGATTTATCGTATGCCTAGTTATTGATACAATTATAGGTCATATATATGGGTCAAAGATATAGTTTTTTTTTTCAGAATTCAAAATAAAAGTGCACATTTTCCTGAATTAATCAGAATATGTTTATTTATTTATACACATTATTTACAGGAGACAAAAATGCCATTCACTGTAACAAGTGAATATACAACAAACTATTTTCACTATGTTGATAATAAGTGATGTATAATTTGATGACATATTAAAGGTTTATGTTTAAGCATGACAGTTCATCCCTAAAATACAGATTAATTTTAATTTAAATCTTTATAACGTAAAACAATGCTGGGTTCTGCACAATTCCCTCATGTTGTCCTTACACAAATCGATTAAGTTAAATTAATGTTTTTTACAAATTTAATTAAATCGAACATAAAGAAATTAAGTTGTCCCCAAAAAGAACTTCGGAATACAATGTTGGTTCAACTCGTTTTAAGTAGTTTGAACAAGCATGCAGCAAAAGTTATTTTGAGTGAACTGCCCTTAGGATTTACCCATTTAAACAGTTTTAAATATTTTAAATACATACAAACAATTAAATATCATTTATTTTAAAGGTCACACTATACAATACGGTTTCATTAGTTGATGTATTTACTAACATGAACTAATTAAGAATAATACTTGTATACATTATTTATTAAGTTCAACATTTACTGCATTATTAACATCCATATGCATTCTTGTTAACATTAGTTGATGCTCCATGAGTGAACATGAACTAACAATGAACAACTGTATTTCCATTAACTAACATGAACAACTGTAATAAATGTATTGTTCATCGTTGTTAGTAATGCGTTAACTAATACAACCTGATTGTAAAGTGCTATTTTAGAATATATTTTACATTGCTTAAATATTTTGACTTTTTCCACAAAGGCTAGACCCATTCATAACATAAATGCTGACAGTTTGTGTGCCTTTAGTCTGCTTTCCATGTTTATAAAAATTACTTTGGTTAGTGACTTTTGTAAATGAAATTTGACTTGATGCCCATACCGAAATGCTATTCTCCTCCCTTATGAAAATATGTCTTATTTTAAAATCCTACAAAAAAAAAACCCCAAAAAAACCCCACGTAATTTATGCCACGAGGAACCAGATCAGTCCGAGTTGAAATCTGCTGACATGCTCGTTTTTGGCCCTTCTGTCGTGTGTGTTGATGAGAGAGATGCTATGATGAGGGTAATGGGGCGGAAAGCGCAATCTCACTGCGCATGAGATAACCAGAGCACTGCATCACACACGCGCACGCACGCACGAGTGCTGCTGCTGCTGAAAGGAGTCAGTGGAGTGGAACACGGCGTCTGTTTAATCACCCCACCGGGACACAGACATGATACACTGCATGAGGGCTTTTCAGACAGTCAAACAACCGTACATGCACATAATACAAGCTGTGCACCTATGGGCTACTTATTGACTTCATAACCATTATGCATTTGTAGTGTCGATGATTTAAATAGCTAATATTGGCACTAATACACGACTAACTGTGCTGACATTTGGTGTTTGTTTGGCAAAACCAAGAAACGCGCATGCACGGACAGTTTTTTCCCTGTTTCTAGTTTTAAATAAATCAAAATATTAACTATTGTCAAAATAATTGTATTTTTATATAAATCAGCTTTGCAAAAATAATTTAGCCTATACATAAAATTATTGTTATTGTGGTTTTAACTATTTACTTCAGTTTCAGAATTATTTGATTACTGGTGAATTTTTGGTTATCGTTTTTTCTGATGTAGCCTGTTAAAAACAGATGTGCACCACTGGCTCTTAAAATGTCTGAGACCTCGTCGTGTTTTACAGTGAATTTCTGGCAACCACAGCTGGCGGGTTTAACAGCATATGTGTTGATCATCCCTCTACAGCACAGTCTGCTCTGTTCGTAATGTAACTTATTAGATTTTCATAAGACATCATGTGGAAATGTTTACAGATTGGCAGAAGGGTTTTTTGCTGAACCACATGCTGTCGATCTTTTGGCAGTGCAGTATGGCATCAGAACTAACATCATTACAAAAGACTCAAATGCTTTATTTATTTATTTTATTATTAATATGATTATGATTATTATTATTAGTAGTAGTATTATTGCAATTTGTAACTTAACACAATTGAATGACGACCGTTTAGATGTCTATTTAATTAGTAATAGTTTTTTTTAATAGTTCGTTTTTCTTTAATGCATTCCATATTTTAACAGGTTAAGGTTTTGGGTTAAGGTTTTACATATAGAGTAAATAAAAACGCACATTTTAGTCAGTGTGAAGCGCGTGCATTCGCGTTTTCTTCTCTCTTAAAGATAGAAGCACAAACAAGGCAGATTTTCAATTAGGACACGGATAACAAAACAGAACACTGGACGAGATGATCTAGTTTAACCTTTGTTTTTTCAACTGCCCCTGTATCGTGTGCAGGTTACCTGTTGATGTACAATTCTCTGAACTGTCATGTTTGTTAATGTAATGCGTCACCTGTGAAACAGACCTAAGTGATCCATTTATAGCCAACTCATGACTTAATAATTATCATATTTTTTTAGCGTAAAAAAGAACATTTCAAAATAAATGAACATTTTTTCACTTTAAAGATGCTCTTTTTGAGCGAAAGAATGTGTTGCATGGTTTACACCCACCTAAATTCGTTTAAGATTGTTTTTTTTATGAGCTCTTATTTCTGAAGACCACAACCCATTTATTACAGCATGGCATTATTCATTGCAATTCTCTGCACACTGAGTCTGTTACTCCTGCTTAGATATTTCATTACTTTGTCGCACAGACAGCTGAGCTTTATAAACATTTTTGACTACTCAATTTTAATATTTTAAATCAAGTTTGTTTCTTTATCCTTAATTTCACCGAAATAAAAGCCTACGTTTTTATTAAGCTCTGCGTAAAAATTGATTTGTGAAAATGATGTTGCCACAAGCCTGTTTTAATGTTATTTAAACATTCGATTGGAAAGGACAGTGGATTAAAATATATAGCTATGTTCTCGTTCTATAAAACACGTACATCATGTAGATTACCATTGGCGCAAATGTCATAATTCCGTGATAAACGCTGATGAGTTTTCATTACGCATCTGTAAACATGCATTTTATCCTATAACGATGACTAAAAATAACGTGTAAAGTATTTCTTCGTCTCATGAAAATCCCAACTTTAATTCTTGCTTGCAGATAGATAATTGTAAGACATTGAGGCTATTAAATGTGCATTAGTTATATATATTAATAGTGCTTAGGATCAATAATTAGGCTACACATTTGTTTTGTTTTGTTTTTAAATATGTGATTCAGGTAGCCTGCATCTGTCCATGGTGCTGAAACACTTCTGTCTCCATGCTTGATTTTAGGCTACTTTAGTATAGGCTACTGTGTGCCGATTATTAAAAGAAGGTAATGTAGATTTTAAAATGTTTTGTTATTGTTCTTTTTAGTAGAGAATCAGAATGAAAAGTTTATTCGTGCGCAATTGCTATATGGGACCACCGTATAGCCTATTTATTGCGTCCATTCTGCTCACTGAAGTTTTCTGTGGACATTGCTTAAAAGGCTACAGTCCAAAATGAACTCAAGCATAAAAATATCTTCATTACAAATAAAAGCAAGTTAAGTGTGAGACTTAAAAGACACGGGAGTTTTCAGAATAACGCTGAATTAATGGCTTTCCTGATGTAACTAAGATTGGCGCATATGGTTTTGGAATTACAGTGGCATAATGTGCAAATCAGACTCCATCTGTTTGCTGTCATTTTGCAAAGAAAATACAATTTCTGTTATTAATATATAGCCATTTTATTATGATTTTGTTTTGTTCGCCAAAAAATACCAGACAGCATACAGACTAATCAGCTTTGCTTCATAGATCGTGCACAGATTTCTAGACAATGCATTTTGGACTCAGCATCTCCAGGAGATAACACAACAACCATAATCTTCAATAATAATAACAATATTAACAACAGCATAATTATTCATTTAAAAATATGAAATGGATAAACATATTAAAATACCTGTTAAGTTTTAAGGAGTATATTTTGGCATTTCTTTCATTGATGAGATGCGATTTCTCCGAACTCGGTGGAGGATCCATAGTCCTGTGCTGCTGCTTCAGGTGAATAAAAACAGAATTAATGAAAACTGTAGCGAATATTAAAATATGCGTTTTTAATTAGACGACAAAATAATAATTCCTCCAAGCCATTTTTGTAGGGTTCAACGAATGAATTAATTTACTCATTGCATCAGGCTCATAAAGCTAAAGAAAAAGGCAGGATTGCGGTCAGTCAGTAATTCCGATGCTGTCTGTATATGCGGCGCCGGAGAACTTGGCTGTGGGTGAGATCAGATGGATGTGGTGCAGAAGATTTGGCAGTTCTCTGAACTAATTTACGAATTTTACTATGGCGAAGGCCTGATGATTAATATTCATGAGCTAAAGGTGGTTCTTTAAAAGAATGTCCTCATTAATATTCACAACTCTGTCGCTCGCCATTGGACAGCTACCACGCAACGTCACCATGACATAATTAATAATTATAAGAAACGCCTTCGCTTCAATAATAGGCTCGGTTTTAAGTGAATGAAGTCTGCTGCGTCTTTTGGGAATGAATGGGTCTGCCTTGTTGAAACAAATGTCCTGCGCAACCTGGCTGCAGTGCAAAGAGTGTGGGGTATGTCTGTAGGACAAAAACAATTGTAAACAAAAATCATGACGCAACGTAACTGAACATATGAGTAAGTATTTTAACTGTCAAAATAAATAATTAAGTATGATTAATGTTGTACAGGAATATCGCAGGGGGTTATTTTGCTTAATATGTACTTACATTGCACGTTCGCGCGCCTTACTTAATTTTTTTGTATGATATAAATTAAACACAAAGATTAGATTTGATCGTAAAATATTGCTTCATATATATAAAGTAAAAATAATCGAATGAAAACCAAGCACAACCGCAAGCGTTTTTACTACGCGCCACTACACGCGTGACGCAAGCGCACTTCCGGACATGCGTTTTCGCGCGTCAGCGGCAGTCACAAATATGGCGATGACAACGAGCCAAAACGATGTTCAGGTGCAGCAGAAAGAAGAAGGGGAAGAGGATGAGCAGTCGATGTCCAGATCTGACAGGTGAGCAGATCAGATGCTTGTCGAGCTCAGCTAGTGTGCCGTTGTGGTTAGTTCCTCATATCTTCATCCGGCTGGCAAATAAGGGACAATCAAAGTGTCGATCAGTGGCAACAGCTCAGCAGTCAACAGACAGTGTTTGTAGTGTATTGTTTGCTGTTCGAGTTATTTTATGCGGGGTTAAAATGCAGATATTGTAGAAAGAGCACAACAGGCGTGTTTGAGTATCTGGAGCTGCTGGCGTGGCAGATCTGGAGCTTAAAACTGAAAATGAGTAATGGGGAGGGACTCTTGACTTCAATAACAAACAAAATTCGAACCTACACAAAAAGGCAATGATAGTAACAATGATAATAACAACAGATCAGGGTAAATAATATTATAAACGCGTATAAAACAGAAAAAAAGAGAAAAAAATTTAATAGACTTGCATACAGAAAACAAATAGAAAGAAGGATTTATGTATCCGGGATATTTCCAAAATAATTATCATATTAATCCAAGTATCTATCACTTTTTCTTGTTTTTAACCAATCTAACAGATTTAATAAAAACACCAATTTCAAATAAAAATGTGAAAAAGACGGCCGCGAATTTGAAAATTTACGTTTGTGTATAAAATATTTCCCATACAAAATAAAGTTAATAGTGCAGTTCTCTGGTATATCGGTGTTACCTTTATAGTAACAAATAACACCTTGAAGATGAACAGGGCTGGAAGAAGCAATGTAATTCCCTATATGAACATATAAGCTATTCCAAAAGCTTTTTGTGTTTTCACACAGAAAAAATGTGAATCGGGGTTCCCTCTTTTGTTTTATTTTGGGAATGCAGCACTTATGAGGTAATACCGTTTTTATATTTTGCCTGACAAGTTGACTGGTATTATATTTATATGTTTCCTAAAATAAAATCTATTGTGTTCAATGGGGAAAAAATATTATTATTTTTTACTCAGACATTTTTAAAATAACTTATTTTAGAGCAGTAATCACAATACCATAAAACTGTGGTGTTTTTATCCAAGGTTATCATACCATCAACAATGTATACAGGTGCATGCCTATTTGAAATATTATTATAATCCATAATTTGTAAATGCCACTAGTTATAATGAAGACATTTCCAGAAAATGTAATAATAAATTGCTTCCTTCACTACGTGTAATTCCTGTGTAATTTAAATTAGCATCAGATAGCTCAGTCAATCACTCATTTGAGTGCTAGCATGTTGCACAATTCTGTATTTTTACCTCAACAGTATTATAAATATTTGTGTGTGTGTGTGTGTGTGTGTCACAATTTCCATTAATACCTGAAAGACTATGCCTAAACCCCTTTATGTTTATAGAATTCGCAATTTAGCATTTAATGAGCTTTGCAAGCTGTGCAATATGTATGTTTTCCAATTCAAAGCATCCATGAATATGTGCTAAAATAATATTTGTGTAATTACGGTAAAACTGCTTTTTAAACAATGTTTTTAAATTAAATTATTCTAATTTAATATATTAAATGAATTAAGCTTAATGGGGTATATACACACAGACTTTTAATTTCAGCCAGCCACTACATCGCTTCTGGTGAACTGTCTTTCCATTATAAAATTCCTGTGTTTTAAGGTCTGATTTAAAAAAAAAATTAAATCAGTGATCTGCACTGCCTGATATATAAACGTTACAAAGTGAGTCTCAGACCGGACAAGAAGCACTGCATTAAATTCCATTTTGATTTTTGATCAATATTGAGTTTTTTTCCCCCCAGTGTCATGCAGCCCTAATTACTGGATACCCACAGTCTCAACTTTTAGATTTAGATTCTTAGATTTTTTATTTTTTTTTAGACTACAATTCTGCTGTAAAGAGGAAAGCGGTTTGGATTGTTTCTGACCCTTTTCATTAGGCATGTCCCTATTAGGTTTTCTTGCTTTCGAGTCTGAATTGTTTGATTTGGAGTATCTACTGAAACCTGAGCCGATACTTCTATAATACTCACAAAATAATAAATAAATAAGAGCGAAGAAACAGACCAACGATGTTCCTTATTTTTATTAAATTCACCTTATTGTAACATTTAACAACTCTGTTAACAAACAGAGCAATTCTGTGAGATAGCTTGAACAATCAAGTAATGACAGATAAATTCGTCATTATTGGACTTGAGTGCTAAAGTATATATAAAAAACAGCACCTCAACTTAATATATATGGTAGGTGATCCCAAGTTTACATGTCTCACAGTTTGCTATGGTAATGTTGTCATTATCAACTTTATAATACCTCCGGACCATAGACATACTCGCGTTTTCTGCTTCAAGCTGCTTCCGTGTTCTACTTTGCCATCATTTAACCAATAGCATCTCTGCAACAAAGTGATGTCATGCCGCATGCGTTGCTGTTTCTGTGTGATATGCATATATATTCAAGTCCTTATCGGGAGGTAACTTCCGATCGAGTTTGAAACCGCATGATCGGGTCCGATTTACAATTGTGTGATTTGGACATCCCAACTTCTCATCCATTACATTTTTTTTTTTTTCAGTCTGTCGTTCTAGATCATCACTGGCAAATGAATAAATGTATAGTAATTCTTTCATTCCTACTGTGATTTAATAGTTTAAATGAGGACAGACGGTACTGTCAGAATCTTGTTTTAAGTCTGATGTTATCATTGTGTGCTGCAGCATGGTCTTGGTGCTGCGTAAGTGTTTCTTGTATATTGTTTAGATGTGAGCTCTACCGAAGACACATTTCTATCAATGGTTAATGCATAACATTTTTGAAATCAAAATAAGTTAGTTAATACGATAAAGATCATATATTAAACCAAACTGCAGCATGGTGAGATGAATTTCGTCATTTTGTGTTTATTATATTACCTTATATACACCCATTGCAATTTACATTTCTTGTAAAGTGCATACACCACCTGTCACACCAATGACTGCAGAGTTTCCCTTAATCCATGTAAGCCTAGTGTCTGAGTCAAAGCAAACATCCTCCTGACCCTTTCAGGACAACCATTGTGTAATGAACTGTACTTCACACTGACGGTGCATTAACACTAGTGAGTGTCCAGCCTCTGTCCATGTGATGAGAGCCTTACTCAAATGAGTCTCCAGGTTTGCCTGAGCTGATGTGTGGTTTCCTGGACCGGACATGAAGCAAGTCTTGAGTCCCTCAACCACACTGACAAAAAATGATCATGTGAGCGGCTCTTTCTGAGGGCGTCGTAAAGACCCGATTCCCTCAAGCTCTCCATGACACAGTGTTAGCTTATGCTCAGGTCAGACGGGGATGTGCATGATTTTTGAAGGCATGTCTGATGGCAGTGTGCTTGGACACTTATTTTTTTCTTCTCTCTCTCCTGTATGTGGATTCATAATTGATCATTGACTATGTTTACACGGACATCAGTAATAATATTGTTTACCTTAATTTGAATAAGGCGATAATATAATTACAGTGTTTATATGAGCTGCTTGTAGAATGTTACATTTAAGTTATAGTACATATTAGCGCTGCACGACATTGGAAAAATCTGACATTGCTATATTTCATATATTATAATTATTATATATAATTTGTTTTCTGGGAATATATATTGCCATAGAATTTGACAGATGATTTGAATAGCTCTATTTGGAAAAATTTCATTAAGTTAGATGGACTGAAATGAAGTCTTTTTCTAATTAAACTATAAAATGTTATAAAATATGGTCATATTTTATTAATGATTAAAAATACAAATATTTATTAATATCTTGATCTTTTATTCTTTAATAAATAATCTAATCCTGTGATATGACTATTGCAGACATACACATTGCGATATCGATTCTCAAACAATATATTGTTCATCCCTAGTACATACTAGATTAACATAAAGTCACCACACTTTTCAGTGTTTTCCTCAGAGTTTCGTGTCGTTTCTGTAATATATATAAAATATGAATTTTCCGTAAAAGTACACAATCGTAATGGTTTAAGGCATTTACATGTCTGTACTAGGGTTGGGTCGATAGATGATGCCATTGTCCATTACCGATGGCTGACCTGGCATTGCAATCCTCTGCCCCGCCCTCGTTGCAGCAGCCGTGTACGTACGTCTTAGTTTTAAAATGGCATTTTAGAACAAAAACAATCCACATCCACACTGATGTTTCATCTAGCATTTCTGAACAGCCTTCTGTCGACACTATATTGGTGAAAATGCACATCATATGACCACACACACACACACACACACACACTGTCATGCTCTCCAGCATATGCGCTTGTCTGAGCTCCAGGCAGTCAGTGGGTTCTTTGAGCACAAAACCCTATAGAGCAGTGCACACTGGAGAGTTTATCGAGGATGTACCGCTGAATTGCATCTCACATGATGTTTAATTAATCTTGTCTCTATCTAACGACTCTTCAGACTTTTGAATCTATCAGGTAACGCGTCACAGCGTTAGCACACTGCTTCAATCTTTCGCTTTCACGCTTGTACTTAGTCATTTTAGCGAAAAGCTCAGATACTGTTGGTTGGTTTGTTTCTGTTGGTTTTGCACCTTTTTTACCAACCAAGTTTGTCGACGCCATTGTAACGACACCGGTCACTCTGCCTGTTCATGCCAGAGTCCTGCTGACAAAGTGATTGGCAGGTGGTCATTTGTGTGTAACTTATCTTTATTTATGGTTTGGTTATGTGTAAAACAAGACCATGCGGGTCAGAGAGTTGTAGGCTACAAATAATTAATTCCTTATGAATGATTTAATTCATTCATTCATTTTCTTTTCGGCTTAGTCTCTTTATTCATCCGGGGTCGCCACAGCGGAATGAACCGCCAACTTATCCAGCATTTGTTTTACGCAGCGGATGCCCTTCCAGCCACAACCCATCTCTGAGAATGTATGGATGTGTTTCCCATTCACACACATACACTACGGACAATTTAGCTTACCCAATTCACCTGTACCGCATGTCTTTGGACTGTGGGGGAAACCGGAGCACCTGGAGGAAACCCACGCAACCATGGGGAGAACATGCAAACTCCACACAGAAATGCCAACTGGCCCAGCCGGGGATCGAACCAGCGACCTTCTTGCTGTGAGGCGAACGTGCTACCCACTAGGCCACCGTGGCGCCCGAATGATTAAATTATTCATAAATAATTAATTAACCTCCACCTATGATGACGATACCATCGTCTATCGCAATGATTCCCATTAGACATTATATGATGCCAAAGTGGTCGACATTGTCCAACCCTAGTTTGTACTGAACTTCAATGCGACTAAAATAGGTATACTCCGCTTGAATACAATTAATGGTGATTTTAGTCTGACTAAAATTTGTTTACATGGTAGAAGTATTATTGTCGTATTATTAGCCTAAAATCAAAGTATTGGCGTCCACCTAAACGTACTGATTTATTGGTGACCGTTAAAGGGGTCATGAAGTGTCCTTGCCTTTGTTCGTCTTGTAGTGTTTTATGAGATTCGCTTAAAATGTAATCAAGATTTGTACATTAAATAACATCATCATTTAGAAGCGGTGATAGGCTGTTTTCTGCCGTCAGAACAAGGGCTGTGCAGTGAATCAATTTCAGTTTCGATTTGAACTTCTAGTGCTAATGAAAATACAGTAATCGAGATAAAGCAATCACTGTGCCTCATTCTGCCTTTTATTCCTCCATAAAAGCCCAATTTTACATGCAAATCAGAAAAATCATGTGACATGGGTTGTGCTTCATTTATTGAAGTGTTAGATGTATTCATGTTTTTTTTTTTCTAAATTTTTATTTATTTTTTTAAAAGCGCTAAAACCACTTAAAATATTCTCAGAAGAATAGTTGGGACTGTGGTCAGAGACTGAACAGAGCATAAACGTATAAAGGCAACTTTGGGTCAAAGTGCACACTTTTAATGGTCAAAATACCCATGTAAAATGTCAAAATATGGTGTTAAGTGATTAATCTTAAACTTCCAATTGTTATTTAATAAATACACATAAACAGTGGAGCATGAAAACGGTAAAAGTGATCTGTGCGGCTCTTAAAGTGACAGCATGCTATATTCTTACTGCTGACTATGTGTATTATCATTAATCAAACGAGACTAATTCAAAACCACTCTTGAGTGAAGGACTTCTCGTTTGGTCAATGGTGATGTCTTGATCATCTTCTATTGGTGTCCCCTATTCACATGATGTGAATTCACAGAGTTTGAGCGTTGTAATGCAGTGACATACAAAACTCCGGTCTGCCACATTCACATGCGTATGAATGAAAGTCAATGGGGCGAAAAGTGCAGTTGCACTATGCTTTAAATCAGTGGGCAGGGCTAAACAGACAGTGATGTAGAAGCAGGTGTTGAGCATCATCTGTGGAGGCTGGTTTTAGACAAACTATTGCTTAATAAAGATACACAACCTATCAAATTTGTAGATTAGCTTAGAATAAAAGGTACTTTCAGACTAACAAAAATTATTTTTATAATATAATTACCTTTTTTAATGTCTAAAGATCAAAAGAGTTTTGATGTCATAAGCCCTTTAAGTGAATCCATATGACAGAAAAAGGTTGTATTGTTTACTTATTGTACAAAAGTGTTTGAAAGTTTTTGTGTGTGTGTGTTTTGATGATTTGTCCTTGTTTTGTGGCAGTGGTGAGGATTCCCTCGATGGCCTTTTGAGAAACCGCTGTCCCCTCACCCCTTCACTGTCCCCTCGAAAACGGACCACCAGTCAAAGCAAAACAGAGCCTCCACTTCTGAGGACCAATAAGAGGACCATCTACACTGCAGGACGTCCACCCTGGTACAATGTTACTGGAACCACCTTTAAAGAAGCCTTTGTCATAGGTGTGACGAATAATTCAATTTCGATTCATTTTAACAGCAAGTTTCAAATCATCTGAATTGTTTTAGTCTAGCTTTTATCATTTAAAAATGATATTTAAAGGGATGGTTCACCCAAAATGAAAATTACCTCATCATTTATTCTTCCTCGTGTGCTTTTAAACATTTATGTGTTTCTTTCTTCTGTTGAACACAAAAGAAGGTATTTTCTTTAGTAAAAAAATTACTATGGAGGTCAATGGGTCCCAGCAACCAGCATTTTTCAAAATATCTTCTTTACCGTAATTTGAATAAGACCTTTTTATGAATAGTTGGTTCTGACAGATAAAAGTTCATACAATGTATTAAAATAAACATTATAATGACATTTTGCTATTGCACTCTCAATAAATGTATAATAGTAGTAGTAGTAGTAGTAGTAGGCCTCTGTCGGTCAGTGTTGACCATGGATGACGTATGATTATTGGATGGATGACGTATTTATTGATATTTATTAATGCACAAAATATGTAATAATAATAATAAGAAGAAGAAGAAGAAGACGAAGAAGTAGTAGTTATTTGCTAATTCATGCATTAAACATTTCATTTTTAAAAGCATTTCTTTGGATGTTTTTAAAAATAGGTCCCAGTAACCAGCATTTTTCAAATTATCGTCTTTACTGTTTAACAAAAGAAAGAAACTAAAACAGGTTTTGAAGAAATGAAGGGTAATTCATTCATTCATTTTCTTGTCGGCTTAGTCCCTTTATTAATCCGGGGTCGCCACGGCGGAATCAACCGCCAACTTATCCAGCATATTTTTACGCAGCGGATGCCCTCAAATGAAGGGTTAGTAAATGATAATTGTTTTATTTTTGGGTGAACAATTCCTTTAAGTCCATTAAATATAACAGGCGTGCGTAAATTATAATCATTAAGCAAAACTGTCTGTACTGCATGTTCAAACTAGGCTTGGGCAGTATCCAAATTTTGATACTGTCAAACCTCCTACGGTATTACGGTGAATAATAAATAAATAAATAATGCTGTAAGGCTCAGACAGCGTCACCAAACTGTTGGCTTGTGCCCAAACTGTTCAGAAACTGAATGCCAAACACTAATACTGAAACCATAACAAAATAACACACACAACAGTATTAGCAACTTTTATAATTTACATTTTTGTTTAATATAATATATTTCCTTCGCCAAGTAATTTGTCACTGCAGGTTTTCCAATGGAAACTGTCCTTTTTATACCATTTTGTTGCACAATTAGCAAATTTCCTTGTCCGTATTTACAGCTTCTCCCTTCTTGTTCGGTCGAAACCTGACACTACAATGTGCCGTGATGACAACCACGCATACGCATTTTTAGGCATTAAGTAAATTATGTGCAATATTCAATCCTTGTCTCCCATATGAGTGCATTGTTTTTTATGACCGTATAACGGTATTGAAACTGATTTTTAGATACTGTGGTATACCAGATCACTGCATTACCACCCAAACCAAATTCAAACCTTTAATATTACATATTAAAATTTCTCGCAAAACATTCCAAACTGTCAAAACAACCTTTTATCCAAATTTTAATGTGATATTAAGGTTTGAGCATGCAGTACAAGTGTAGTTTATTTACAAACTAATTTCGTGAGGAGCACCTGATTATGATTGTACACAGCTAGTCCCGCATTAATGCATGATTCACAAATCAGATGATTCCTAACTCGCTATAAATAACCAGAGTTTCTTACTACAGTTATCTCCACCTTGAAGAATCACCCCCAACCCACCCCTACTCCTCCACCTTTCCCTCTATAGGGTGGCACGGTGGCCCAGTGGTTGGCACTGTTGCCTCACACAATAACATCACTGGTTCAAATCCTTTACAGGGCAGCTGTCGTTTCTGTACGGAGTTTACATGTTCTTCCAGTGCGTTTTCCAGTATCCTCCCACAGTTCAAAAAACATGTGTCATTAGTGAATTGATCTAAATTAACACTATAGTTGAACTCCTAACCAGTAGAATCTCTACATAGCTAATTATAATCTGTCATCAGCTCCAGACAAACGAAGGAGGGAGTTCTTGAGGCCTACCTGAGCTCAAACTCTTTCAAAATTTTCCTTGAAGGTTTTAGCATTGCACGTTTGCATTGTGAATGTGGCCTGTGAGCACGATCTCTCAGGACTAAGCTCTGAGGTCATTAGTATGCAATCCATTACTCACAAAGAGCCTGTCGTATGGGTTACAATTTCACACTTGGATGTGCTTCAGTCAATTATTCCTCTAAAAAAAAAAAGGAAGTCTGGTGTGGCTGTCGTCCCTGCTCGCTCGGTCAGAGAGAAACTAATAAATCCACCCAAGTGAAATGATCGTCCCTTAACAAAGGTCAGGCGAGGGAGAGGATGGAGAACACTGGAGGGGTTTTAAGGAACTTTAGTTCATAAAACAACACACTTTTTGTTATTCCCACTGGTGGTGTATCTCCTTTTTTATTCCTTTATGGCCTTTTGTTCTGTGGATACTTAAAACTTTAGCATCTGAAAGAGCTGTTGTCAGCATACTGTCGTACATGACTGACTTTTGTGTATTGGGAGTCAGACAAGTCGTGCAATTCCTGTTTTATTTTTGGGAATTCTTTCTTTTTTTTTTTTTAAGTTAAACGGATCCTGGTAATGTTAAATTGATAAGTATAATTTGAGATTTAAACTTTATATTAGCACATTTACTTTTTATGTTTATGATTTTGTATATTTTGGGGGATTTACTTTGCAGCATTTAAATTAAAATAATACTTTTTTATGGACATTTGGTTGTAAAAAGAGCTGCACGATTATGAGAATCTTAATTTTTTTTATTGCTCAAAACGAAGATCATAACTTTCTCTCGATTCTGTAGATGTAAAATAAAGGGTAATATGAGTAGGCTGTTATTATTATTATTTCTCAAACGTTGTAAAACAACACTAAGAATAGTATGTGTATGTTAGTTAAAATGCTAAATTTTGTATAGACTTGGAATGGTAGATGTGAACAGACTTTAAATATGTCCTGACATATGTTTGTCATTTGTCGTGACAACATTATTAGGCCATTTTTTTGCTGGTAAAATTAAACATTTGTCATTATCAGATTGCCTCTTGCATTATCTTCAATGTTATACAGGCTAGAGTAGCTATAATGACACTGTTAAACATTTATTTTCATGCACGACACCTTGTGTTCGCTATTAAAAAAAAAAAACATGCTTGTCATAGGCTAATCATAACTCTAAATTGCGATATGATCATTTAAATTATGTGTTCGCCGGTGTCACTTTCACGGCTGCCATCACTGAGAAAAAAAACACATGGAAATCATACTTCCCACATGGCTCCAAAATCCTCGCTCTGTGCAACAAACTGGACATTATTTACAACTTTATTAGCTGTTATTCACAGCCTGTGCAGGATCTGTTCACTAATGTAGACCTCATTGACACCCGCTAGTCCTCTCTGTAGTAAACAAATTGTGCATCAGTTCACGTGTGATTTTGCGGCTGGGAATACATAATTACACTGAGTGGTACGGTATGGTACGGTTCGGTACGCTTTTAAGGCCGTTTCCACTGTCTAAAAGCGTACCGTACCGTACCACTTTTTAGGGTGCTTTCACACTTGGTTCATTTGCCTGGACCGTACCCAAGTTCGATTGTCGCCACTTGCCACCTGCTTGGTTGGTTTGTGTTCACACTGTCTTTTTTCCTTCTGAACCCCGGTACGCTTGTGTCATCAAGCCGATGTTTTGTGTACGTCTGTTGCCAGGCGACGAACACAAAAGCAAAGCGCCGGAATGGAAAGACCACATCGCAGTTGTTTCGCTTTTACTGAACTTTTTGGTTTAGAACATACAGAAAACGTCTCGCGCCTATCTGCCGCAAACATATTATACACGTTCAGAACATCACGCGATGTCCCAGCTGTTTTAGGAGGAGACAAGCATTATCTGAGCTCTGGCTCAGTCGCGCTTGTAAGCGCGTGATACTCAGACACACACACACACACACACATGCACACGCGCATACACACACGAATGAACGTTATAAAAACTATAGTTTGCTGTACTGTTGACGGTTCACTTCCGGCTTTTGATACGTTTGCATTCATACCACAAGTGAACCGTACCAGAGTTCACATGAACCGTACCCCAGACCACCTCTTTCAGGCGGACTCGGGTACGGTTCACGGGTGCGCACCCGAGTTCAGAAGACGTGTTCACACTAGCTAAACGTACCGTACTATGACGTCAAACGAACCCGGGTGCGGACCAAAAGTGCTAGTGTGAAAGCACCCTAAGTCACCCTTTGCAAAGGGTCCCAAGCGTACCAAAGCGAGCCGTAAGGCAGAGCTAGACGCGCAGCTGAACGCCATTGACTTACAGAGATACGTAATTTGCTCACGCAACAAGCAGAATGAAAACAAAGGACCCGCCATGTTTAATACACAGCCGAGAGACAATGCTCCGAAATAATATCAGCATATAATAACGAGCCATGGTCGACCCGAGCTCAAACAAACCTTGTCGTCATCTTGAGCGGCCACAAAGCTGAGAGAAGAGCAGATTCTTATGGGTTACGAGCCCATAAGCGCGAGCGTGAGGTTTCGCTTGTCTCTTGCGCTCGCGTGCGCGTCAATATTTGAAATAACAAAGTTCTTAACCTGGACTATTATAAACTGGGAATGACGGAGTTACTCTCTAACGAGAGAATAATGACGGAGAGGCTACATGTACTGGTGAAGATAAAAGACACAGATGAGAGGTTTGCACAGACGGGGCTCTATTTCGTATTGTTTTTGAACCTAAATAAGGCATAAATGTCTGCTGTGTGTAGTTTTTCTGTAATTTGGTAACATCGGAGACTGTGTGGGGCTGTATGTGTTCATATATGCTGCATTTATTACCATAGGCTATTTCGCATCATTGATCTGCAGTTATAATCAGATCATGTTCAGTCAGTAATGAACATTTTTACACCAGTGTTTGTGTATAATAAAGCCTCTGTTTTGTGAGAAGTGCTTCTCATATGATTTTTGAACGACCCATAAAGCTTTACTGTAGACATTTCCTTGAGCAAAAATGACGTCGACAAACTTTCTGTCGTACACCACGCCCACCAAAAGAGTACCCTTTTGCAGTGGAAACGCAAGCCTGATAAAGGTGACCCGTACCGACCCGTACTGTACCACTCAGTGGAAACGGGCCGTAAGACACAAATGACAGTTTGGGCTGAATTGTACCTTTTTAAATACAGTATGTGACTTTTTTGATGCCGTTTGCTGTCCATGTTGCTGTGACTTGTGTCTCCGCCTTTACGCTTCTCTCTTGACCGTGAAAATATAATAGGCTGAATCGTAGAAAAGCTGAATTAAGATCGGATGTATAGTCGAATCGTGATGGAATTTTTATTTATTTTTTTGATTAATCGTGCAGCCCTAGTTGTGACAGATCAAAGTTTGGATCATATAATGTAATTAAATATAATAATATCGTGTTGCAATTGCACTCTAAATAAATGCATAATAAACTAATACACAGTAATTTAAAAATCTTTATTTTATCGATGCAGGAAATATTTCTCAACTATAACATTTATTTTAAAAGCACTTTGATAGGGCCTCACGGTGGCACAGTGGGTAGCACAATCGCCTCACAGCAAGAAGGTCGCTGGTTTGAGCCTCGGCTGGGTCAGTTGGCATTTCTGTGTGGAGTTTGCTCGTTCTGCCCGTATTGGCGTGGGTTTTCTCCGGGTGCTCCGGTTTCCCCCACAAGTCCAAAGACATGCGGTATAGGTGAGTTAGGTAAGCTAAATTGGCCCTAGTGTATGTGTGTGAGTGTGTATGGATGTTTTCCAGTGATGGGTTGCAGCTGTAAGGGCATCTGCTGCTTAAAACACATGTTGGAAAAGTTGGCGGTTTATTCCGCTGTGGCACTTTGATAGATTGTTATTAAAAATGTATCCCCGGGAAGAATTTCAAGTTATCAGAATGAAAAAAACGTATATATATTAATAATATAATATATCTAATATATTTTTTTATTTAAAATGTTTTATGTTTTTGCCATGAAAAAGCCATAAATTGCTGATGTGGAAATAAATAAGCACAATTTTTATTTTATAATTTGTAAAAAAATAAAAAAATTAATTGTTTTTTACAAAATCTGTTTATAATATGATCACATTATACAATCAAAAGTTTGACACTAAAACCATGTCTTAAGTGGGAAACCTTAATCAGCTTGAATTTCTTTAATGAAGGCCAATTCCCGATTCTGCCATGATTGTTGTGACCCGATCTTCTGGATGTGTCCTGCAGGTCTGTGTGGAGGAAGTGCCTCTGGGAAAACCACTGTGGCCAATAAGATCATTGAGGCTCTTGACGTTCCCTGGGTTGTTTTGCTCTCTATGGACTCTTTCTATAAGGTACTACTTTATAACTTAAGTTAAAATGAGCCCACATGCTTTAGAATCCCTGAGAAATTTCACTCCAGATGCACTGGCATGTTTCATCAGTGCTGTTAATGCTCCTAGATGCATTTGCAGGCCGCTGTGCCATTAAAGTGCTCCAAAATGTAAATTCTTCATGTGTTTAAACCACTGAAGCATTAACATCATTTGCTGTTGCTCCTGCTGGATGTGCTGAAACTCTATATGGTCTACTCATCAATCTTCCTTTGATTTTAATGGCATATCTTTCAGCTTATTAGTGGCCTAATTAACCGGTTCAGCCAATCAGTCTGTCTCTCCCAGCTGTCAGACGTCTACATGGCTTTCTGTTAGTTAGCATGTTTGTTTTTGGTTATCATCAATGCTATTTTTTTTAAATGCTGTCTTATATTAAAAAAATGGATAGTTCACCCCAAAATGAAAATGTTTTAATTTACTTGCTTCAGGACATCCAAGATTTAAAATACTTTTCAAACTTCTTTTCAGTGGAGCATTTCAGCCTAAACTGTTGTGCTTGGTGGCTTACTGAAATATATATATATATATATATATATATATATATATATATATATATATATATTCATTCATTCATTCATTCATTCATTCATTCATTCATACATATACAGTACAAATTAGTACACCCAAAGTAATATGTTAGGGAAAAATATTAAACAAAAAATGTAAAAAGAACATGTATAAATTTGTTTTCTTGTTTATTTTTCTAGTTTCCCCCCAATATGTCTTTATTTCTAAAGATGTTTCGGTGACTAAAATATTCTTTTAATAAATATATCAGTTTGATAAATTTGTTTTGTTCAAATGTACCAAAAATATGGCCAATATTCACTGAGAAATGGATCAAAATATTCATTTTCAAAATGGGATGTACTCATTTAAACTGAGAACTGTAAATGCATTACATACAATATATCAGTGGAGTGGCTTTACGACAACTCGGTGAATGTCCTTGAGTGGCCCAGCCAGGGCCCAGAGCTTAATCCTATTGAACATCTCTGGAGAGATCTGAAAATGGCTGTACACTGTCACTTCCCATCCAACCTGATATAGCTTGAGAGTTACTGCAAAGAGGAATGGGCAAAAATTCCCTAAGACAGATGTGACAAGCTTGTGGCATCATATTCAAAAAGACTCGAGGCTGTAATTGCTGCCAAAGGTGCATCAGCTAAGTATTGAGCAAAGACTGTGAAAACCTATGTACATTCAGGTATTTAATTCTTAATAAATTTGCAACAATTTCAAAAAATCTTTTTTCAAATTGTCATTATGGGGTATTTTGTGGAGAATTTTGAGGAAAAAAATCAAATGATCCCATTTTGGAATAAGGCTGTAACTTAAAAAAATGTGGAAAAAGTGAAGCACTAAAAATACTTTCCGGATGCACTGTACATGCCTACGCAGGAGGCAGGCCGGTATCAAAATTAATTAACAAAATTAATATACATAGTTTCAAACAAAACATTGAGAAATTATGAAGCGAAATGATCAATGTATTTAAGAAACTGAACAGAATTGATAACAATATCACAGAGCGATCTTTTTGTTTTTTAAATGTTCAAATGTTTAATTGTTCAACCAAAAAAGTTGTCACCATTTACTCCCATTCAGGCTGTTTTTTTGTGACTTTCTTTCCTCTGTTTAACACAAAGCAAGATATTCTGTTGGAAAAAGCTGCCATTGACTATAGTAAGAACAAAAAAACTAAGGAAGTCAATGACTATTTTCTACAACATTCTTCAAAACATCTTGTTTTATGTTTAACAGAGTAATGATGACTTTTTAAATATTTTATTTCAAGACCTCAGTGTGTTGTCAGGGAAGTCCTTGCAGCTGTTAGCTCGTGTTTTATGAATCACCAAGTTCCAGCTAATGATCTTCTGTGTTGGGTGAACTAAACCTTTAACTTGCTTTTCATGCCGTCTTGCAGGTTTTGAGCAAAGAGGCGCAAGACTTGGCTGCCAAAAATGAATACAACTTCGATCATCCTGATGCCTTTGATTTTGAGCTGCTGGTGACTGTGTTGAGAAAACTGAAAAAGGGCAAAAGCATTAAAGTGCCAGTTTATGACTTCACTACGCATAGCCGACGCAAAGAGTGGGTAAGTAATCTATGATCTCATCCACACAGTCAATCCACAAAAGTTTAATCTTGTTTTGTCTAAATGACACTGGCATTTTGGTTACAGGTTACGGAGTAAAAAAAATTAAAAACGTTGCCCCTTGCGTAACCATGTAGATGGGTAAAACGCCCCTTTTTGTGAAGAGTGATGTCACAGTATCACCTGTCGACAAAAGGGAAGAACTCTGCTTGTTAGGGCTGTGCAGTATGACAATATACCGACTTGGAAAAATCCGTTGGTACCCTTGAATTTTGTCTAGGCCACAGGGATCAGATCCTTGAAGTCTTAAATTTCATAGTATAAGAATAAAGCCTTAATTAATGTATTAAATCCTTAAATGCAATCGAATTGACCCCGGAAAGAGGATTTTGTTTCCATTTTGAAATCTATTTAAAGTTTATTTGTCCCCCAGAATGAGGATTTTGCTTGCGTAATCAACATTCGTGGGGGTTTCACCACAGAGTGCTCCCCGATCCTTATAGTTGTGATTAATAGTCAGTTCAAAGACTGTTTTAAGTTCGGTGTGCATTCGGTGTGATCTGCCCCTAATGATGGTAATTTTTGTGTTGCATTTTTATTTTTTTCTATTCTGTACTATAAAATTGGTGTTGAATTTAATTTTTTTTGTATTAAAATGGTCTTTAAAAGTCTTAACTAGAACTCTTAGAAACCTTCAGATAACCTGAGGCCAGTCATTTTTGATTAATCTTTACTTTTTTCAGTTTCAACTTATTTCAGTGACCACCGCAGTTTTTCTTTTTCCAGTGGAAGTGTACCATCTATTTTGTCCACAAGTGTACGTTTGTGTTGACAAATATAAAGTCTATCGCTTTATATTATGCTTTATCATTTATTTTGTGGTATTGCAAAATATATTGTTCATCATAATAATTTGGATGAGTGCAATACATCAACACATCATCATTTGGAGTGCAACATTACATTAAAGACATAAACAAGAATGACAGCACGGAAAGAGAGTTGAACATTTCTAAATACACATTGTTCACATTTTATTTAGCAATATTTGGTGTTTCTCATTAGTTTTTCTCATTAATTTATATTTCTAAATAATAAAAAGTTCTAAATAATAAAGTAAAAAATAAAAAAATAAATAAAAATACAAAATCACAGATGAACTGACAACTTTTTGAGTCAATACCTCATTATCATTACATAAAAAAACATTACAAATCTTTTTCCTGTAATTGTTAGATTCATTTATGGTCTTTAATTGATTATTTCATCTTATATACTTCTATTTTAACATGCAACCAAAAAAAAAAAAAGACTTAAACTTACAGACTCGTGATTTCACTCTATGTAAAGAGACGCACTGGATCGCAAGAATTATCAAAAGACGTATTTACTTACAAACTGAACACTCATTAGGGCAACTGGAACATGGCACACAGGAATCACATCAAGGTTGACAATATAATACTGGACAAAGGCTGTTTCTCAATTCCAAGAACGCAGAGAGCGGACCCGTGTTTTCCTGGAGACCGGTCTTGCCAGGTCACATCGGGAAAACGGACTCGGGAGACCGCCTGCGTCACATGACCCTCACGCATCTTTAACCAAAAATTATTTAAACATTACAGCATGCATACAACTATTTCACAATGCTTTTACTATGTTCCTCAAACCGAATCTGCCTGCACGAGTGTTCATTTCTCAGTTTTGAAATTGGTTATAATGTTAATGAGTAATAAATGGAGATCTCCAGGCCACATGTGCTGATCAATACAGACTGAGCGGCCATTGACAGGAACCCTCATGGTGTGGTGCATCCGTCTTAATGGGATCATGACACCATCAGGGTTCCCCTCAATCTGAAGCGGGGGAGCATGCAGGAAATACATCAATGCACACTTATACACTGCCTCAGTTTATTAACATCATAGTCGGAGTGGGAAATGGTTGTAGTCCTGGACAAGCGGTTTAACGCTTTTTTTGGGGGGTTGGTGTTTGCTTTGCTTTCCTCGTTTTGGGGCAGTATGATCAGGTAGGGTTACAGTGTGTTTTTAATGATCATTGATATTAGGGGTGTGCAGTATTTAATGTGCCATTATTGTGGCATTACTCATTTTGGAAAAAAAAAAAACTAAAGCAACTTAAGATTCACTGCATTATAAATCGGATTTGAAGAGGATTTATAATATTATTACAAGGTAATTATAATCTAATTATAGTCATTGTGAGTGCAAATGTGAATGATTTTATACAACAGTTTTAAACAAACGAGATCAAATTTAGTGTTGCATTATTACACATCACACTTAAATACAATGTTTTATTTATGATGGAATTGGTTTTAAAACCAGGAGAGATTTATATTTATGTTAAATTATACATGAATCAGCCATTTTTTAGTGAATTGTCTCAAATTGCAGCCACCGGATTGTGGTTTTAGTGTCATTTATTTATTTGTTACAGGTCTAAACCTTTAAACATACTGAGCAAAATATTGTTTAATTGTTGTAAAATAAATTTATGTGTTCAAGTATGTATTGTTTTTTCATTCTTTTTTTTTTTAGTTTGCTTTTTTATACACTTGTTTTTTTGTTTTGTTTATTCGTTTGCTTGTTTTTTTTTAGTTCGCTTTTTTATTTGTTTTTATACACTTTGTTTTTTGTCATTTGTTTTTTTTATTTGTTTGCTTGTTTTTTAATTTGTTTGTTTTCATTTAAAAAATTCGTTTGCTTGTTTTTTTAATTCATTTGTTTGTTTTTATTCATTTTTTTTAATTAATTTGCTTTTTATTATTTATTTGTTTTTGGTTTATTTTTGTTTGGTTGTTTGTTTGTTTTATTTGTTTTTTTATTTGTTTTTGTTGTTATTTTTTGTTTTTTTTGTTTGTTTATTTTGTTTTTTTGTTTTTTATTCACGTATGTATTTTATTTATTCATTTATTTTATTGGGACAGGGCAATTAGTTTGGATATTCTAAATTCTAGATATTCAGGATTCATAGCATACTTTATTGAAGTTCATTTTAATTTTCATTGTTATGTTTATGTTATTTCTTGTTTTTTAATATTCTTTCAATGTTCCTCTGTGCAGAAAACTGTTTATGGTGCCAATGTTGTGATCTTTGAGGGAATCTTGGCTTTTGCCAACAAGGAGCTTTTAAAGGTAAGCCTCGTATTACAGTAAATGTGCTACACTGGGTATAATATTAAGCTCTCAGATACATCTTGAACTGTGGTTTGTGATATCACGAAAGGCTTTCAGAAAAAGATAGAAATGGGAAGAATAATGGAAAGCTTCATAGCCTAAAATATAGAAGAGCGTCATGGGAGTCATAAAGCTGAAAGGGAGAAATGGAAGTGTAATAAAAGATAAGGTCAAGTAAAAAGTGAGATGGTTGGACTGTATAATGATAGCAAGAGGAGAGAGAGGAGTATTACAGTATGTTATGTTTCTCATTGTATATACTGTAAATGATGTGTACAGCTATGAAAAAAACATTTCAGTTTCTCGTTTACTATATGTAGATCTATATA
>CAIGQQ010026964.1:6466881-6481440 GCA_903798035.1 Danio albolineatus | reverse complement strand
TATATATATATATATATATATATGTGTATATATATGTATGTATGTATATATATATATATGTATGTATGTATATATATGTATATATATGTATGTATGTATATAGGTATGTATATATATATGTATATATATGTATGTATGTATATGTATATATATATATATATATATATATATATATATATATATATATGTATGTATGTATGTGTGTTTTCTATTATTAATATTATTTAAATGTATTTAATTTATTTTATTAATATTATTATTATTATTATGTGTGTTTTATTATTTTAATAATATATTGTAATATTTTATTTATTAATTCAGAAGAGTTGAGAAATTAATATTTGGTAAAATAAGCCTAGTTTTTAGTCACAACATAAGGAAACATTTGTTATTCTGTCATGTAATTCTTGTAATTTTCTGAAAATTATTAACATACTCATAAATAATAAACGAATAATAAAACTCACAAATAATAAATGAAGTAATTCCTGAGAAACTTTAAGTGTCCTCTGGTATAAATACTGTACAAATATTTGGTTATTATAATAATGTATTTTTTTTAAATTTGTGGTGAAATGAGCCTGGCAACTTCACAGTCTAGTGTATTTGAGAAATTAATGTCATTCCCACATCCAGATGAGATGGAGGAGAGAAGATTCCTTCTTTGCCAAACGATAGAATGACATTTTAGAAAATACTGGAAACGATTTCTTTACTGAGAGCATAGTTATTGTGTAGCTGATGTTTTTTAAAATGTATGCCAAGAAAGAATTTAAAGTTATTTATCATATATTGGACTGAAAATCATATCTAATTTTTATTTAATAATTTTTTTTTGAGCGATCTCTTATTAAATTCTAAATTATTATTGAAATATATTATTTGACCTTTATAAAGTTATGTTTATCTATATTAATCTTGCCATGAAATTGCTAGCCGTAAGTTGCTGATGTGGCAATAAATAACCCCCCTGAAAGACTGAAAGACATGTAATGGGTATGACAGACAAAGGAGACATCCAAAACATGCAGTGCCGGTGGTCCTCCAGGAATGTGGTTGAGAAACCTAAATCCTAGTCCCATTGAAACAGCACATAGTCTCTGCCCTCAGTTGTCGTTTTTTTCTCTCCTTGTGTTCTTTTGGTCCTGCATTCTGTTGTTTTCCCTCACTCAATGAAGATGACTGATTTGTCTCTCTCTCTAATGGTGAAGGTGAGAGCCGGCAACAGGAAGTGAATAGGTGGCGTTTATCTGCGCCAGCGTTGACGTTTCCCATTGCCGGGTTTCGATTCATTCTAGCACAAGGTGTCCGGAAATCTATACAAATTATAAAAGGAGTTATTGTCTACTCTTTGGCAAAGCAGTTCATCCTGATGTGATTTATGAGCAGGACATGTGGTACAAAATGAATGAAACTCAACAAACGGTAGAGGCTTTTGCATTTTTCTTTTGTCGGTTAATGATTTTAGTTCTGGAGTTTGGTTTAACTGATTTTCTTCCTCTTCTTCTTTTTTCCTTTGAATACCATGGACAACTCCCCTTCATTCTTTCATTTGTGAGAAATAGTGATGGGTCGTTTCATTTTGAACGAATCTTTAATATGACTCTGGAACGACGAGTCCTCTCAGTGAGTGATTCGTTCATCCGCGCATGTGCAGATTGCGCACAGATGTGCAGGTTTCGTTCATTTTTCAAGTCTTTTAATTCATTCATCACGCGAAAGACAAAAGCCAATCATACGCGTTTAGAGCCGGAAAGAGATTTGATCCGTTCGTGTATCGAGTCCTCTGTTTGAGTCACTCGGTCATCACGTGAAAGACAAAAGCCAATTATATGCATTTAGAGCCGGAAAGAGATTTGATCTGTTCACCTCCCGAGTCCTCGGTCCGAGTCGTTCAACACGTGAAAGACACAGAAGCCAATCGTATGCATTTAGAGCCGGAAAGAGATTTGATACGTTCACCTCCCGAGTCCTACACTCCCCGAGTGTAAAGAGTCATGTCTCTTTACATTTTGTCACGTGATGAATGAACCAGAAGACTCGAAAGGTGAACTAGTCATGGCTCCTTTCGGCTCAGACTGTGTACATTGGTTGAGATTATATGGACTGTCCGTGTGACGTGAACGAACCACTGAAATTTGAAGACATTAAGAGGTGAGCTGAGCAAAGAGGAAAAAATATCTTCATAGACAAAAGAGCAGCATTCTATTTATGACTTGTTTGTAGTGTGATCAACATTTGGGCTATGTGTACATGTGTTTGGTAGCAATTCGTAACAGTTTGATAATATATTGGCAAATTGAACGAAATGAATGAAATGACTCGAAAAAAGATTCGTTCATCTCGATGAACGAGACTTAAAGATCCGAGTCAGTAAAATGATCCGAACTTCCCATCACTAGTGAGAAATGAAAGTTCGTTCTGGAAACAGAAGCGATGACCTACTGTCATTTAAACCTGATATACACTTATACACTTGACCTTCATTTATTCAGTATCAGTCTTAAATGTGCAAGTTTTAACAAAAAATTTATGTACTATGGGGCTGTTTCCAGCTAGTCACTAGTAATGTGTTTTTTCGGATTGGGCTGTTATCTGTTTGTGAAATGGACAGGTGTAAATGTCCTCTGAAATGCTTTTGAGCCAGATATAAATGCGATTGATCAGACCACTTTAGGATGTCGTCAGCATTCCAGCTAAGTCTGCTCAGATCTGAATGCATCTAGTTGTTGAAACCACATATGTACATTTTTTTTTATTCCTTCCAAAATAAAATGTTAGAGCATATTATCGGCTAGATATAGTCAGGTAACAGCGCTAATGAAATAAGCAATGACAGTTTGTTTCATTTTATTTTTGGCCAGTGATTAAAATCAATGTTGAATATAAAATGGGAGCAGACAGATATTAACAACAGACACGTGTTATGTATGTAAATGGAGACGAAAAATATTTTTAAAATATACTGCTTTTGTTTACAAACACTGTGTTTTGTTTTTGGTAGTTTATACACTTATTAATGTAAAACTTTTACAGTTTTAAAAGCTATCTTGTGCATATCTGTATGACACAAATAGATTACATTAGTCTACAATGAGAGTAATCATGGAGTCATGACCTTGTTAGCCTGTGATTTGATGTTTTACTGGAACACTTGTGAAATGCAAAACCTCCTGTAGCCTGCGTATGATATGTATGCCGGATAAGATATATATAGCTTGTTTTTCTGTAACAAATAACAATAGTTAAACAAAAGGCTGTATAGTATCTGATGCTTTAGTCAACCTAACCTAGTAAAATTTGCCTATAGCACAGGATTTAAAGATCGGATTTATTTATCTAAACAGTAATGCAAAAGTTTTCACTAGTCATATAGACAAGGCAAGTTTATTTATATAGCACATTTCATACACAGTGGTAATTCAAAGTGCTTTACATAAACAGGAATAAAAGTATAAGAAAAATAAAAACAATGAAAGATGGATAAAAACTGATTAAAATGTTTTAAAATAATCTAAAAAGAAAAGGAAGACATAATAGTGTGATCTGTCGGACGCAGCACAGTGCTCATTCAGTAAAGGCACAGCTAAACAGATGTGTTTTCAGTCTTGATTTAAATGTACCTAACGTTGGAGCACATCTGATCATTTCTGGAAGCTGATTCCAGCAGCGGGGGGTATAGTAGCTGAGGGTGGATTCACCCTGCTTTGACTGAACTCTTGGAATTTCTTGTTTATGTGATCCTAAAGATCTGAGGGATCTGTTAGGTTTGTTTTCAGTAAGCATATATGTAATATGTTGATGTCCTAGACCATTTAGTGGTTTATAGACAAGTAATAATACTTGTCTAATAGTAATAATAATCTATTCTACTTGTAACTGGGAGCCAGTGTAGAGACCTGAGGACAGGTTTGATGTGGTATGATTTTCTGGTTCTGGTCAGAATCCTCGCAGCAGCATTCTGGATGAGCTGCAACAGTTTGACTGTCTTTATTGGTTTGCTAGAGATTGCTCGGATATACCTTTCTGATCAGAGAAGTGATGAGGTGTAAACCAGACCAAACCTTCACTGGCATCATATCAAACACGCTTGGGTTTTATGTTTGTGATTTGATCAACTTTGTAAATAAAAGTCTTAAATTAGTCAGTTGATCCCTTAAATCTCTAAGCAGATACCAGGGTTCCCATGGTCATGGACTTTTCTGGAAAGTCAGAGTTTTTAAAAGGTCAATCCCTCGTTTTGAACGTCGAAGAATTTTATTTTTGTTTTGTCCAAATCATGGAGTATCAGGGAATATCAAGGAATTTATTTTTTTGTCATTTTAAATTTGACTTGCTTCCAATTTATAATGTATTTCTTTGTAATTTTTTTTTTTTTTTTATTGCTACGGTTAGGCTTTTTTTCAGATCTTTTTATTAACATTTTGGTCAATACAACATCAATTTCAAAAATATCTGAAAAACAGAGACAAATTATCTTTGCTCCAACAGAGCCCCCCGCCCCACTGCACCATTTCTATACAATATATTATGCTCATTTTTTATTTGTTTTTCATTATGTCATGGTATATACATACATACAATACAAGTAGATAAAAGTTCACTTATGTTCATCTACCTATTGTACAGATATACGCACACAATAATTCACAATAGACTTAGCAAATGTCAAATAAAGAAATAAAATATTTTACATATAAATTAAAATGAAATAAAATTGAGGGAAGGAAAAAATGTGAGAAACATAGAAACAATGATCAAACTATGGGATGAATTTAGTATCAATATTATTTGCAAACGCATGTTCTGTCATCCACGTGCTCTATTAATGTTGTATATGCAGTTTTACATCCACACACGAATAGCTTTCCACCTGAGTCTGTGAATTAAAGATTTGCGCACACAAAAACATGTTCTTGAAAACAAATATTATGTTTTGCATTCATACGTCTTAATTTACGTGCGCGAAAAGTAAGTTTTGCATTTGCGGATCAGGTGATGCGCGTGTGTGGATGTAAAACTGCATATACAACATTAATAGAGCACGTGGATGACAAAACATGCGTTTGCAAATAATATTGATACTAAATTCATCCCATATCAAACTGCCAATATTAGGTTTGAATCTATTTGCTCTATATATGTCAGCACTGGCTGCCAAATAAGATAAAAATTTTGACTGCAACCTTTGGTGGAGTACCGAATCTTCTCCATTGTGAGGTGGTACAAAAGATCTCTAATCCAATGATTAAAAGTTGGAGGAAATTTGTCCTTTCATTTAAGCAGTATAAGACGTCTAGCAGTTAATGTTGGAAAAGAAATCCTACTTTTGGTATTATTGTCTAAACTGGGATCTGTAATCAGAGCAAATATTCCTACAATAGGGCAAGGGTCAACTGATATATTCAAAACATTTGAAAAGAAATTAAAAGGCTATTTTTTTTAAATGACATTTTATTTCTTGGCAACTCCGCAATCAAATGCAGTCACCAGTTTGTACCTGTTAAAATCTAAGATCAAGGTTTTGTATTTATTATTATTTGCTCAGTGCTTAACCAGTCCTCCAGATTTTGTGCCAAAAAAATGCTGCCTCATCCTCTATTCATTACAGGTCATGGAAATTCAGTCGTTTGATCAGTGAAAGTCTTGAAAGTTGTGAAAATGTTATTTGGTTTCGACTGGGAAGTGGAGAACCTGGGAAGCCTGAACTGGAAAGCCTGAAATCACTGCTTCACAACATTGAATGGTTTGTTGTCCTGATTTACTAGTTTCACATCAGTTGGGAAACACTTCATCCACTGCAAACATCAGCATTTAAAATACCACATTGCTGATAATGTGGTATTTTAAAATATAATATATATTATTATTTTATAATATAATATATATCAGTACTGGAGTGGATTTACCTTCTAGTGATTGAGTATAGTGACCGCTCACCTTCATTCTTTCATTCGAGAGAAATACAAGGAATGAGGAATGACTTTCTGTCCTTTAAAACTTGAAATACACTTGACCTTTCACCCTCCATCCATATACGTTTCCTGCACTCAAAGTCTTGTAAGATTTACTTCGTCTGTATGAGCAGGCCTGCTGGCTCTGCTGTTTAAGGGTGTTGGATTGTTTATCGTTACTCTGAAATGTAATGTCTTCGCTGTATCTTGTTGGCTCATTGAATGATATTCATTTTTAGCATCAGCGTCGGCACAACCGATCCGTCTTGGGTAGTTGGCATCACGCTGCACTACATTGCTTTGATTGATCCTGACTTCTCTCTTTGCTGAGCCGTTTTTTTTTAACTTGCTATCAGCTAATGCTGTTGAAGGATCGGATGCTGGTTTTCAGTAACAGGAACTGTTGAGGAGAGACAGTTGTTGATTGTGAACAGATTGTGCCTGCTTCGGTTGATTTACATCACTTGGCTTAAGGGAAATGAGGTTTTACCTCTATGATCTAATAGAAAAAAAATCAGATGTAGAAGAAAATTGGATTTGATGTCATGGAAAAGACTCAACAGTTAAGTTACAGAAGTAGAATTCCAGTTTGTTTTCTCCACAGAGAAACTGATTTTGGAATTATAAGGTTCTTTCTGCGTTCTGAATGATTTTGAGATATTGAGCTTTAAAGTTTTTGCTTTCGATAGCCAACAGTATGTGTGTAACATTTTGTTTTTTAAATAAAGTCTTAAACTGTAAACAACTTATAAAAAAACATCCCATAATGTAAAGAAGTTGTCAATTAATAAGAATATATCAATAACTCAATTTTGACAATGTCAGATAGAACCTTATAATTCTAAGCATCAACATACATTTACAGAAGTAATTTCATATGCAGATAAATACAAAATTATTATATATAAAAAATATATTTCCCTGGTTTAACAGAATTCAACACATTTTTTAAACAGAAGTTTTAACTCCTTTCTAACAACTGATTTCTTTTTTTTGTCATTGTCTTGTTCAAACTACTTATTGCTTGTTCAAACTACTTATTCATACTTATTCATATAATTTTTGTTTATGTTAATTGTTTATATTAGTTTATGTTAATAGTAACTTAAATGTTTTCACAAATTTAAGTTGATTGAACGTTAAACAATTAAGTTAAGGGTGCAGTAGGCGATTGTCTTCAGAAACATGTTTTGTTGTGCTGGTTGAAAGTCTCTTCACATTCCAATGGTAATTATTAAAGTTTTTTGATCTAAATTTGTTTATATGTATTTTTGTGTGAAGCATAAAACTAAAAAAATGTTCAACCAATTAAATATTGGCGGGCCAACGTCTCCCATAATTCTGATAAGTAGCCCAAACTGCCCATCAACAAATGTAGATTTGGGCTTCTGCGCATCTCTGTTCAGGCATATCCACCATTAGTGTGCGCACGCTGCACGTTCACATATTTATATGACTGTCACAGTCACGGTAAAATCAAATGCTGAATTGAAACTTTTTAAAGTCCTGATTCAATATTGGAGTGAGCTTTGCACACTGGAGGAAGGAGGACACCATGGCTGAACTATTTCTTTTAGAAATGCAATGTTATGTTTTAAAACTATTTCAGTCCCCCAAAGCTGGTGTAGATTGTGTTGTTATGAATGGGTTATATGCACAGAACTGTTGTTCAGCCACTGAAATCTTTCGGCAAAAGATTGATGTTACTCATTAGTTTCATAAGGTCCTTTTACAGCATCTATAATGTAGATTTTTATTTTAGTTTAACAACAAAACAGAATTAAAGAGCGCTATTCTGCCTAGCCTGGTTTACTGAGCTAAAGTTGCTTTTAAATTCACATTGGTTAATTTTTGAACAATCACAGCCTCTCTTTACTGTTCACCATACTACTCTGAATATTCACTCTGAAATAGCATGTAAGTGTGGCTTAGTAAGTAGTGTAATTACTGCATGCCGCCGACCAACCTCTAACTACATTTGCTGTCCGCTGTCATGTCACTGTGTGCACATTCGCGATTTCAGGAGGTGTGTTTTTTTTTTTAAATATATATAAATGTTAAGAAGGCTAACAACGTTGACCTTAAACCCTGTGACAGCCAAACTGACAGAAGACTTCAGGGGGGAAAAATTAAAAAAAAAAATACTGTAGCAAGTGGGAAGGACTGTGAGTGTGCGAGGCTGGTGGTGTGAGTGCTAACTGCTGACACCTGGACAGGCCACCTGTCTCAAGTCTCATGGAGAAGCTCTGGATAATAAAAAGAGGAGAGACCACAGTGGAAGACGAGAGGGGACCAGGCCTGGACATTTTGTGCTTTTGGTTTCAGTTTGGCAGCAGTGTCTGTGAGGAGCTGCTGTCTGATTGTTTTATTTTTCATTAATAAAATATTTAAAAGTTTGTTGGTTCTCTGCCTCCTCCTATTAAAGCTATTTAACTTAACTTGGGAAAATTTAAAAAAGAATAAAAATTCAAAGGAGGGCTAATAATTTTACCTTCAACTGTACATGAAATATATATATATATATAATTTATTTATTTTTTTTGCCGTTTTTAGTGTGCATGGTCTTTTAGAGATCGTTCTCATATGCTAATTTACACTGCTGTGTTGCTTCTATTTGTGACAGAGACCTTTTTTAAAATAACTGATGACTAATAAAGGTCAAATGGATGGTATACATTTAATTTAATGTGATTTTGCTACTCATAATGCTGAAAAGAAAGCTTTACAACCCACACTTGAAGTACTGCAGCAAAAAGAAAGTGCACTGTAATTGACACTTTTTCTGTTTCTCGCGCATGTTGTGAGTTTCTGACACTTGGTGTTGTATTTCTGTTTGCAGCTACTAGACATGAAGGTGTTTGTTGACACAGACTCCGACATCCGGCTGGTCAGGCGTCTGAAAAGGGACATCACAGATCGAGGACGTGACATTTCAGGTGTCATTAAACAGTACAACAAATTTGTCAAGCCGGCGTTTGAGCAGTACATCGAACCCACCGTGCAGGTTGCAGATATTGTGGTCCCAAGAGGTATGAGCATTTGGAAAATGTAGAGTTTTCTGAACTTCATGCAAAACATGAAGTAATGTTTACTATTAAGTAAAAGTTTATAGACCATTTTGAGGAATGTAAACAATAACAATGGTCCTAACGTACTTCCTGTTTAACATTTATTATTTCCATAGTTTCCGAAAATCCAAAAAGAGCCACATATTGATAAATATTATTATGATAGCTGTTTTAATGTGAAAATATAATTGCATTGCCTCTTGTTACAGTTATGAAATAGTATTAGAACAAGCAGGAAATGTTCAAGGGCCAATGACGTTACCACATTGAAATGGTCTATATTAATTCATTCATTCTCAGACTATCCACGGTGTAGGTGACTTTTGTTTCACTAAAATACAGAAGGTTTTTAGGTGAAAACATACTTGGTGATTCATAAGAATCAAGTCAACGATTACCAGCACTTTAAGAGTCAGATTTCATACAGGCAGACCAAACAAAAATGTTCTTAAGATCATTTGCTGAAGCTGTAGATTAAAGGTTATAATGTTCTTTCTATTGTTTTCTTCATAAGATGTCAATGGATCACCAGGAGCCACTTTTATACACTTTTCTTTTCACTATTTTTTTATTTTTTAAACTAATCTTTAATGTTTTACTGAAGAAGAAAATCACATGCATTTTGGGTGGCCTGAGGGTGAGCAAATGAACAGCAAACCCAAGTTTTTGTTTTTTTGTGAACTACTACTAATTGTAATTGTGATCTTTAAGAAATGTTATTTTTGCACCATTACTTTTGTTATGTAAATTTAATGTGCATAAACCTTTAAAAAGTGAAAATCACTCAATGAAATAAGTTTAACTTATAATTTTAAAAATAAGTTACTTTGACTTAATGAAAAGTTATGGTAATACATAAACTGATTATGTTAAGCAGAACTCAAACCGAATGAGTTATGAATGAATGAATTTTTTTGTGTGTGCGTGTTGTCTAATACTGTAAGTTAGTTTACTTTATTTAATCTAGTTTTTGTCCTTAGCAGACAACAAAATACTGTTTCAAACAGATTATGAACTAGTACATGTAAAAATAAAGCTTCTTTATATGAGTGGTATTCACCTATCATTTCAAAACTACAGTTGAAGTCAGAATTATTAGCCCCCAATTTTTCTTTCTTTTTAATTATTATTTTTAACAGATCAGGGAATTTTTCACAGTATTAATATTTTTTCTTCTGGAGAAAGTCTTATTTGTTTTATTTCGGCTAGAATAAAAGCAGTTTTAAATTTTTTAAAGACCATTTTAAAGTCAATATTATTAGCCCCTCTAAGCTATATATTTTTTTCGGTAGTCTACAGAACAAATAATCATTATACAATAGCTTGCCTAATTACCCTAATCTGCCTAGTTAACCTAAGTAACCTAGTTAAGCCTTTAAAAGTAACTTTAAGCTGTATAAAAAGGTCTTGTAAAATATCTATTAAAACAATATTCATTGTTATGATGGCAAAGATAAATAAATTAGTCATTAGAAATGAGTTATTAAAACTATTAAGTTAGAAATGTGCTGAAAATCTTCTCTCAGTTAAACAAAAATTGGGGGGGAAAAATAAACGGGGTCTTCAATTGTACAGAAAAATGGTGTTTCTACAAGTCAAACATGCATTTAAAAGTCTTTTTTTAATCTACTAAAAAATTGCATTAAATCATTGCATTAATGCATTTTTTAAAGCCCATTGTTCATTGTTGCTCCAGGTGGAGAAAACTTTGTAGCCTTGGATCTGATCGTTCAGCACGTTCACAGTCAGCTAGAAAAGGTACGTGACTACTTTATTCATTGAAAACTTTTGAAAACAGAGGTAGAACGATTAGTTGGTCCGTGCATAATGAAGAAAGGTTAACGTGCATGTTGTTTCCCTGCTAGATGATCCACATGCTCTTCCTAATAATCACAAATGTTGCATGAGTGTGCATATGAAGCCCAAGCCATGCTATCAGGATACTTCGCTCATGGTATAAGTATAGATTGCCCTCTGGTGGCCGTACTGTACCTGTGACAAGATATTCTGTTGGAAATAGTGTGAGCATTGGTTTAGACAAGAACAGATCTGTATATCTGTATCTCTGTAATTGAAGTTTGCAGGAAATAATAAAGATATATGAAGACTTCTTACAATTATCCATTGATTTGGATTAAGTACAGTTGTGAATTTGCTAAAACTATTTCAAAATATGAATTAATAATAATTTTCCATCTAGTTTTTTTTCCATTCATATTACATGCTCTGATATATCATTGAGACTTTATACTGAGAAACTAAAAGACATGCATTTGGAACGTTTTGATTTCATGGTGAGTTACTAAGGTAATTATTGGAAAGACAAAGATGTTAACACTAATGAGTGACGCTCACTTCCATATATCGATAACCGATATAATCCAGTTTAGAGCCTTCTTTGAAATATAATTCTTCTATTTCTGGCAGGCTGAATGAATAAAGCCATGAATTATCTTCGGTTGGAAAAGGCTTTTGTCTTTTTCTTCACTCGATCGGTCAGCGTGAGAAATGATCGTTAAGACTAATGATCCCTGTGCTTTTGTACAAAAGATGTCATGCTCTAAAAACCACTGACTCACGTTGGGTTTCTCGTCACATACTGGTCTGTTAGGACTTTGATTGGGAAAAGATATTTTTAGAGAGATTGCAAAGGATGTTTTTTTCCCTCTTAATGTGATTTCTTGAAAAGTGGCACTATCAAAATTTTGGCATGTTGTTTGATGTGCTGTTTTGTTTTTTGTTTTCAATTGTGGATGATGTTAATATTAACACTGCAGGCTAGGTAGCAATCAGTGCAGTTTCATGCAGGGAAATGGTTGATTTAATAATTAATGTGTAATAAAAAATACTGACCAATAGGTGATACTTTATACATGTATCTACCTAATTTAACCTTTATTAACTTGTGGCATTATTCTATTTTTATTATTATTATTAATAATTAACAAATAAATAATGAAAAACATCAACAGTAACACTAATAATCTTCAAATAAAGCCCTATAAAATATTTATTATAATAAAATATTTTGTATAAATAAATGGGATGAACAGCTAAATCTATTTTATTATTATATATTCAAACTATCCTTTCAAATGTTATTCTAGAAGGCTTTAATTAAATATTATTAGTGTTGCTGTTGTTGATATTTATTATTAGTATTATTACTATTATTATTATTAGTAGTAGTAGTAGTAGTAGTAGTATTACTATTATTTTGTTATAATTGCTGTATTGATTATAAAAATTTATTTTGATTCAGCTATTTATGTTTATTTAAACTGTTCTTATAAATGTTATTATACAGGGCTTTAACAATTATTGATGCTGTTTTTTATTATTATATTGTTGTTATAAAGTAGTAATGATGATAATACATTTGATTTGGCTATTTATCTGTTTATTTATGCAAACGGATTTTATTAATGTTATTATTAAGGGCTTTATTTAAAGATTAATAGTGTTGCTATTGATGATTATGATTTATTATTATTATTATTATTATTATTATTATTTTATTATTTTTTTGTTGTTGTATTAAAGTAAAAATGATGATTATGATGATGGTAAATTAGATTTAGCTATTTATCTGTCTCATTTAAACTATTCTTATAAATGTTATTATAAAGGGCTTTATTTAAAGATAATTATTGTTACTGTATTATTATTATTTATTTTTTATTAATAGTAATAATAAATGATAAAATATTTAGCTATTTATCTATATATTCATTCACATTATTATTATAAATGTTATACAGAAAAATTGTGAGTTAAAATCTAGTCTGCAAACTAATCCAAAAGTTCTTTTTTCTTTTTTTTTTTTTTATTCCAAATTTATTATGGAAATTCAGAAAGAACTTGTGAATAACACTTGATTCTACAGCATTACTGCACAGATAATGATTATTAAATCAGCCTAAAACAATATTTGCAGAAACTCAGCCCATACTGGAATGAGTTTAAAATACATTTGGAAGCTGTTTTTGAGGTAGAGATCGCTTTCATTTGTGAATCTTTATATTTGGGTAATATAACATTGGATGGGTGAATTAACAAGGTCAATAAACTGTTGTTAATTCCATAGGCAGTTAGTAAAAAAAGTTATTACTTAAAATGGTTAAAATTTGCGTCACCTGTGGTTGATGAAATATACAGAATCGTTTGCATTAAGAACACAGACAAAAGAGTTTTTTTTGTGTGGAGTCAATTGATAGATTGTATAAAACCAGTATGGCCAGAAGTTTAAAAAAAAAAACAATTTTTAAGGCAATCTTTTCTATGACTCTATGTCTTACTGTACTGTATATAATTGCCGTTAAAGAAAATACAATGCAAATGTTAGATCTGATATTCTTATTCTGTCTAAGAGATCATGTATGGTTCTTATCTGTATGTTTGGGGGAAAAAAAGAAACGATATTGTTATGGTGGAAATACAAGAACCATAAATGTGTTTAAAAATGTGGATTTATCAGGTTAAGTAAAGGGTTACTGATAGAGCCATGAAATGTTTCTCAGTATACCATGAAGAGCGTGAGGGCTGACTGTTTGGAATGGCTTTTCTGAGTGAATATCTCATTTCATGAGTTTGTCTTATTTATTTTTTCTTTCTTTTTGTATTCTTCTCCTCCCCGTGTGTATTTTGTAATGAAATACTTGCTAAACCCTCAACCGATTGCTCTTAACCATCCCAGCGTGAAATCACAGTGAGGTATGGCTGCTTTTTCCCCCTCATTCTCCTCCGTCTCACTTTCCTTCATCCTTTCCAAACCTGTGCTTCCATCCGTCTTTTTCTTTTCCTCAAAAGCTGCAGAGATGCAAATGGAAACAAAAGGGAAGGCTGTGGTGTTGGATACACACGACTGCACTTAAATTAAATGCTGAGTGTTGTTGAGGCCACGGTACAAATAGACACACAACTCTGCATATGATAAAAATACTGGTTTGAAACCTTAGTGTTTATTAAAATACAGTAGCGTTCAATCATTTGGGTTCTCTGGGGATATTTTTGTTAGATCTTATGATTGCCAAGAATGCATTTTATTTGATCAAAATGCTGTAAAAAAAATACTATATTTAACGATGACTGGGAGCTTAACATGCTGCAATTTAAGAAAGCACATGCAATTACTAAAAAACACCAGCAGATTATGATGGAGATCCTCACATCACAAACAAATTAAGAAAACACGCTACAAGTTCATACAAAGGAAACAAATAAAGAATGTGCTGCATTTTCTACCAACACAAACAAATGAAGAATGTGCTGGATTTTTTACAACGCATGCAACTAGCATGGAATGCAGTGGAAATGTTTTAAGGGGAACCAAAAATCTGACTGATGTGAGAATTTGCAACACTTTGCAGTCAAACTGATTTTTTTTCTTAATTTGCTGGTATTTTTTGTAATTGCATTTGCATTCTTAAATTGCAGCACGTTAAGCTCTCTTGGCCACCGTGATGTTTTCCACAATGTGTCTTTTTTTTCTATATATATATATATATATATATATATATATATATATATATATATAT
>CAIGQQ010026964.1:6442023-6457762 GCA_903798035.1 Danio albolineatus | reverse complement strand
TCATATATATATATATATATATATGATATTACATGTTTGTTTTATTTATTTATTTATTTATTTTTACTATTGTTTGTAATTGGAATTCTAAAAGGAAACATTTGAAACATTTTAATTTCAAATGTAATACATTTTTAATGCACTTTTATTTGACCATATATAGACCATTTCAATGTGGCAGTGTCACTGGCCTATAAACATTTCTTGCTTGTTACCAAACTATTTCATAATTGTAACAAGAATTTAATTATGTCTTAACGTTAAAAATTTATCAATAAGTGGACATTTTTGGATTCTTGGAAGACATGGAAATTAAAAAATATAATACAGGAAACGTGTTAGGACCATTGTTGTTGTTTACATTCCTCAAAATGCTCTATAAAGTGTTTTTGTCAACCATTACAAAAACATATTCCCAGAGGTTCCTTGTTTTTTTTTTTTAAAGGGATAGTTCACTCAAACTTGTGCCATCATTTACTCACCCTTTTACTTGTTTAAAACCTGAACCCAAAAGGAGATTCATAATTATTCACAAAATCAGGTTTTATCTTCAACAGAAAAAAATAATTCATAAAAAAAACTTGAGGTTGATTAAAATGATGAGGAAATATTCATTTTGGGGAACATTTGGGAACATTTTAAATGTCTTGGCAGTTTTTATCCTGTATAGTTATATTAGCAAAGAAATAACAATATAACTTCAGATTTTAGTAGCTTAAAATTATATAACTACAAGAATTATTATATTTGGAAAGAGAAATTATTAAAGACATTACATTTTTTTCTACATTGTTTCGAAAATTATATCAGTGGTAGACATTTAGCTTTATGAATTCTTGCTGTGGCCTAAAATCATGCAAAACTTGGATCTAAATTTTGCAGAATCGCTCTTTAACTTCTGGACATCTCCATCTGTTTTGCATGTTTCGGGTTGTACCTAATGGCACATAAATCTGCACTCGGACTATAAAGCTGTCTTATCATGGTGTGATTTTTCTCCTCAGCTCCATTACCTGCGTCTGCCCAAGGACATCAGTGAGGACTATGTCATCCTGATGGACAGCACTGTTTCCACAGGAGCCGCCGCTCTCATGGCTGTCAGAGTCTTACTGGTAAGTCATCTCTGCAGACACGCTTCTGGATAAAAAGAAGTTTAAAATGTTTAAAATGTTTAAAATGAAGATCATGAGTAATTTAAACTTAAAGGCATAGTTCACTTAAAAATTAAAATTCACTCACTATTTACTTACCCTTAGGTGGTTCAAACATTTATGAACTACTTTATTCTATTGAACACTAGATATATTTTTAATCTGTAACCATTGACTTCCATAGTATTTGTTTTACTTACTATGGAAGTCAATGGTTACAGGCTTTCAGCTTCAAAATATCTTCTTTAGTGTTCAACAGAAGGAAGAAACTTTACTTAAGGTTCCATTAGTGTGTTTAAAGAGCCTTTATTTTGCATCATAAAAGGTCATATTTTGGTTTTGGGGGTCTCCAACAACAGTCTGATATGTGTGCAAGGTCAAAACGACTTTCATTATCTTATAATATGCATTTATTTTTACCTAATTATCCCAGCGACTACCATATGATTCGATCAATGATTCATTTGTTCCCAAACCCCTTCTTAGCTCGAAGCTAATCTGTGCTGATTGGACCGAGGCCCCAGTCTGTTGTGATTGGTTGACTGCGTTCAGTGCGAGACAGGGAAAAATGCTCGCCACGGCTAAAGTATGAAGTAGCAGAAAGTATGTGAGAGCCCAATGCAGGAACGCAATATAGCAATGCAGTTAAACACCAGCATATTACTCTACTCTTAAACCTAAGCCTAATAACAACACGTATTACACGTCACGTCAGTATTAATCCACTCAGTGGAAAAAGTTGAGCTATTTTGAAAATTGCCGCACGTGAGGAACAGCTGATGGTGGCCATAGCAAAGGCAAACAGCAGAGGATCGTGAGTTCAGAAACTCATTTAAATCGGCAAAGGAAGAAGCACGCGTCGCGCTTTCAATGTGGTGTTGGACGGGATATGTGAACTGCCCCATAAAGATTAACCTGAGAGATACACTATGAGCACTGATCTATAATAGATACGTGATTACAAGCTGTGCGGAGCGATTGCAACCTATAACACACAGTAAACACATATTTTGCAAACTACACAAAACGAGGCAACAATATTAATTACGCTTAGATGTTATGATCCGGAGGAAGAAGAAACCATTTGAACTGTAACAGTTATGCTGAGTTTATGTGCTGATTTTAGCCCCGATTTTGACTCGCCGACAGGTTTTGAGAAATCGCTGACGGCAACTCAAATCATGCCGTGTGAAATGTGTTTTGACTTAACATAACATCAGCGATCGCCTACAGCCAATGAGAGAGCAGTATTCACTAGTGTGGGTACCTGCAGGCCAGTGGTAGGTTGAGGGAGAAGCTCATTTTCAGTTTATTCGGACCCAAGAAATGGAGGGAAAATCAATGTAAATTTGGCATGAGCTCCCGTTTCTGTTTGACGTGTCATGTGAGCAATATCACAACCCAACCTGGTCAAAAAACAAAAAAGTTGAGGAGAAATTGCTAATTCCCTTTAAAGCCAGGTGAGCAGTAGTGTACATTTCTACCCCATTAAAGGCTTCTTTCTCATTGTGTAGTTAATAACAAAAGATACACTACGTGTTTTTGGGTGTGAGATGTAGTTTGGACAACGTTGTCTGTGATTCTTCCTATTTTGAAGTCATGCAGTGTGAAACTCCCTGTCGCCGATCCATCTTGCAGTGTAAACAAAGCAGCGACAAAAAGCTAGCCCAGATACCCCTGTCAAAGTTTGACAAAGTCCCATACATAATAGTCTCTGCTGCTGTTTCCTTCCTAAAGTTGCTAGGGATTTAGAAATTTTGCAAGCTCTGGTATTTTGTGATGTATAATAATAATAATAATAATTTGTATACATTTTTAAACCAATACATGTACTGTAGATATATTGTTTTACCAACTACTGTAATTTGTTCCAGGATCACGATGTCCAGGAGGACAAAATTTTCCTGCTGTCTCTGCTCATGGCTGAGATGGGGGTTCATTCAGTGGCCTACGCTTTCCCCAAAGTGCGCATCATCACCACAGCTGTCGACAAGAAGGTCAATGATGAGTTTCATATCATTCCAGGAATAGGTATGAAGAGCTCTTTCATCACTCAAAAACATTACACTTTCAGCACATCATCATCAACGTCCGTTGTGTTGCAGGTAATTTTGGAGACCGCTACTTCGGGACCGATGCTCCTTCAGACTGCTATGAAAGCGATGAGGGAATGGACTACTGAGGTTATACGTGAGCAACTGTATCCGCATGCAATGGAGAAGGGAAGATTAAAGCACTTAATCTCATGATTGCTCTATTTAAACATAAGCCTTAGCCGCCTCTTGCTGCTGGTTTGATTGTCTACACTCATTCAATGCAGGCCAAAACATTAACAGATCCTCATTTTGGAGATTATTTGATCAATTTTTCATTTCAACTAAGAAATGAGTGGACTTATTTCACTAGTTTGTTTATTGGTGTGTTTGAAAGGCAAAATTGCTTTATAGTATGATTATACAGTTATATACTGTGTAAATCACAGTGTATATAAATAACTGGTGAATGTGAGATGATTTCACGTCATCCTGTATGGCGTACATGTGCATTTGACGTGTGTTTTTGAGCAAATTATCCAAAGTGAAGAATCATTCACCTGCAGTTTTCAACTCAAGTTTAATCTGCCTTTATTACAGCATTGCTAATCATTTGCATACATATTACTACCTTGAATATTTGTAAAATTTAAAGATGTTGTTGCTTTACTGCAATACTGTAGCTCTGATTGTGAACAATATTGTTCTCTTTTTCCAATTGATTCATGGCTTGAAGGCTGAAACGGATGCTAAGTGTCAGTCTGCTTTGTATTCTTCTTTTTTTGTTGTGTATATAAAAATGTGCGAAATTAATGAAAAAATTAGTCCAAAGGATTATTATTTTCTTATCATTTAGCACTACAGTGCCACAAAGTGAGAAACCAAACTAGGTTTAGAATTTAAATACAGCCGTTTTCTGTTTAATACTTGAATTTTAAAGTGTGTTTAATGTGTATTTATTTCTTTCACTGGTTTACTTGTCATGCCTGATTGATAAGTGGCATTGATTAGCAATGAGAAAATTTGAGAAATAGTTACAAAGAACTTTGTAAAGGTCTTAAATTAAAAGCGAGATTGAAAACCTATTGCTTCTGACAGCAACGGTAATAGTGCACATATGCATACAACAATCTGTGACGCACTTAAGTTTACATGATCAAACGTTAGTAGTTGATCACAGCTTCCACCTAGAGAGGAGTCTTGCACATTATTTCAGTGAAAATTGATTTGTCTGTTTGGTCCCGTTTGTCAAAATGTAATTCTGAAATGTACATCTTTGTCTCAGGACCCTTAGTGTACTATGTCTGTCTTTGCTTTGTGCATTTCTATTTTTAGCTGACCTGTTTTTGTTTTGTGTACAGTCATTTTATAGTTTGGTTATGTGGTTTTTAAATAAGGCGTAGTCATATCTCAGTTAGGTATTTCAGATTTCATGACATTTGCGATTTAAAATACCTTTCTTTATCAATATATCTGTTGAAAAATGCGTACAGTGAATGGTTTTGTATATGTGTGATTCTCATGGTTTATCCAAGCTTCAAACTGACCTCCAGAGCTGCAAGCCATTCCACTTATGAACGTGTTGTCCGTAACAAAAGCGCAATAAAATATCTTGTGCCTGACTAAAACTGTTGCTTTTTCTTTCATAGCATCAAAGATGTGAATATTGAAAGTTATACTTTAAACCGGAGATGCCCAAAATTGGCCCATGGTAACCTTTGATTTGACCCATCCAGTCTGAGAAGAGACTGATGTGAGGGTTGGGGGGCAAATGCCTTAAACTGAGATCATAATTTTAAATATAACATAGACTTTTTTGGTTGTTTTATAACTGAGCTACAAAAAAAGCATATGTATAGCATATATAGCAATGTTTCTAGTTATTTTAAAATATGATTAATAACCCCTGACAACTTTAATGTAATAGCTACAGTTTGATATATTTACCTTCGGCCCACAGCTCTCAATCACGTTTGCTTTTTGGCCCTTCATAAGAAAATGTTTGGGTATCCCTGCTTTAAACTGTATGTCTTCACGAAACACTGGTCTTGTGTGGTGTCCCTGTATTTTTCAAAATAAAGTTCAGTTGCTCGACTAGTTGACATAAGTCAAACTATTATACATATTCCTCTTTTAGATGCTTTAGAAATAATCATTGAAAAAAATATTTGAAACCATTTCTACTATATTAACTATATATATAATATTAACAAGCTTCTCATCTTAGGGTTCCCTATGGTTTTCGCAAAGGTTAATGACTTTTATTTTGAAGTAGTAAACGTTCGCTTGCTTCACAACGCAGTCGAGCATCACCTTATGTTGACTTGGGTAAAATGAGTTGAATCGGGACAACATGGACTGTGCTGAATGAGTTTGTGGCGTGTTGAAAGTCACATTTTCTGAAGTTCTCTCTTCTCCTTTTTTTCTTTTGACTGCTGTTTGAAAACACGAGTCAACCGGCTATAATTTCAGCAACACAAACATCTCTGAAACAGTGTTACTTCTCTTTACGTAAAAAGGTAAGAATACATTTCTTTAATAGGTCTAACTTAAGTCACAAGATGAAACTAACAGTGCACGAGTAATACGTTAAAGCAGCGTTAATGCTTAGTTACTTGGTGTGCACTCGGGAGAAGACTGCAAGAAGTTGTATTACATATAGAAAAATAAAAATGTGCAGGGAATGACACTTAGTTCGTGTTGTATTTAAATATAGTAAGAAACCGATTTACTATTATCCGATTCTTTAAAATAAAATATTCGTTTTATTTTTAAGCTTGAATATTTATGGTACGGCCACGCGCACAGCACGCGCCTTCGATCAGCCAGAGCGCGCGTTTGAGTGACTTTCAAGAGCAGTAACTTTTACAGAGAATGTTGCACTTTTGTATGTCGTAATTATATTGTTTTGTTAACCTTGTTACTTCATCGCATTATTTAATTTCATCCGCGTTGTATTTCTCTATTGTTGTTGTTTGTCGTTTTGTCGTTACAATTTAACAAACTTCCTGTAAAAAAGGCACCCTCTCATCTTTCTGACTCTTGCACCAAGTTGCATAATTGCACTATAGACACTTTCCTAATCACTCCATGTCTCTTGGAAACATTGTGCATTTCAAACTGTGTTGAAGAAGCAACTTTCAGTTTGGCGTTTTCTTATTCCCCCAACTTTTCATTCATTCATTTTCTTTTCGGCTTAGTCCCTTTATTAATCCGGGGTCGCCACAGCGGAATGAACCGCCAACTTATCCAGCATTTGTTTTACGCAGCGGATGCCCTTCCAGCCACAACCCATCTCTGGGAAACACATCCATACATTCTCATTCACACTCATACACTATGGACAATTTAGCTTACCCAATTCACCTGTACCGCATGTCTTTGGACTTGTGGTGGAAACCGGAACACCCGGAGGAAACCCACGCAACCACGGGGAGAACATGCAAACTCCACACAGAAATGCCAACTGGCCCAGCCGGGGATCGAACCAGCGACCTTCTTGCTGTGAGGCGAACGTGCTAACCACTCGGCCACCGTGGCAGAAATTAGTGGATTTGCATATACATTGTTGGACAAGCAACTTTCAGTTTAGCGGTTTCTTATTCCCCTAACTTTTATGTAATGATTGAATTATTTATTAAAATATTAATTATTTATATATTTATTATAAAAAATATGTATATATATATATATATATATACATATTATTTATAAAAAAAATATATATATATATATATATATATTCCTGCAGGAATTAATGGATTTTATATACATTTATTTATTTATTTGCATATTTATTTATTTATTTATTGTTTTATTTCTGCAGGAATTTATGGATTTATTCAATTATTTTGTTTATATATTTGCATATTTTTTCTTTATTTATTGCAGGTCTCGTCCTCCATAGAGAACAAGCCCACTGATAAAATAACGTGCATTAGAATGCATATTAAAATTTTAGTTTAGAGTTTTCTCAATGCCCCAACATTTATGTAGTTTATTTAATTATTTACCTGCCCCCAAGATTATTTATTTATTTATGCAGGAATTAGTGGATTTTTTTATACGTTTATTTATTGTTTTTGCAGGTCTCGTCCTCCATAGAGAATAAGCCCACTGATAAAATAATGTGCATTATTATGCATATTAAAAATGGATGTTGGGTTTATATATATATTTTGTTCTAATAGCCGATTGTCATAATGTGGCATGTATTTCTAGCAAACTGCACACTGAAACCTTCACTGGTTTTCTTTTTCTATCTCTGCAGCAGTTTTCATTGCAGTAATTTGAGCTGTCCACTGTTTTCTTTTTTCTTAGACTTTGTCTCATGGCGGGTCTTTGGAGATCTTATCAGGCTCTGATGGTTAAACATCCATGGAAGGTACAGATTATAACTGCTGGTAAGTGTTTTTTGTACCCTTTTTCCTTTTTTTTTCCCCCCATGTAGTTGATGTTTTCAATTCTCTTCAGGTCAACACTATCTTAGACGCTACTGAATAAATGTTTACCTTTCCTGTTTGCACTTCTACACGGCACGATTATTTTTGATCCTGAATAATTAATAAGTCGCATAAACAACGGAAACCTCCCTAAGCAGCAGTTTGTTTAGTTGTTTGCTTGAACTTTGTCAGTGTGGGTTTAACATAGATTAAGGGGGAAAGTCTATTTCGGGATGTTGGTTTAGTTGTGATTTTAACTCCTAATGAACCAGGAGTTCATTATATTCTCATCAAAAATTTTATTTTAAAAATAATATTCCTACCTCATATTAAGATATAATCATTAATTTATTACTGTAATTACACCTTTTTGCCAGAAGATGGCAGCACAAAACAGTTTGAAGTCCAGTGTTTTTAAGAAGTTGTCCTGCTTAAGTGTTTGAAAATGTGTAGGCCTGTCACAATAATCAATATATTGACTAATCTTGCAGTACTTGGAGATGACCTCAAAATTGTTTGCCTTTGCAATATATAATTGCAAATGACATTTAAGCCATTTTACAATGACATTGGTGTACTACCTCACCGGTGTCAACATTCATAATTGGACATTTACATTTTAACATCTAATTAGAGAATCTAAATAGCCTTAAGAATGATACAGTGTAAGTATTTAAAAGTGTTCATGCATTATTATGACGTCTTATAATCATTATGTAATTAATGGCGTTAAATGTTCTCAATATGACAATAATAATGCTTATTGCAACAATTCTTGTGACAATATATCATTCATTCATTTTCTTTTCGGCTTGGTGCCTTTGTTAATCTGGGGTCGCCACAGCGGAATGAACTGCCAACTTATCCAGCATATGTTTTACGCAGCCCTTCCAGCTGCAACCCATGGGAAACATTCATACACACTCAATTACACACATACACTACGGACATTTTAGCTTACTCAATTCACCTATAGCGCATGTTTTTGGACTTGTCGGGGAAACCAATGTCTTCAGCTCATTTTAAATAAGTAGTTTGAGCTAGCAGCAAGAATGATTTTTTTAGTGTCACAATTCATCTATTAACTACTGACTTATTACCTCCCTATTATTAAGATATTCACTTTTATTAAGTATGATCTTATTCTACATCTCTAATCCTACCCAAAATCTAACTTCAACTTTACTAACTATTACTAAGCTGTTAATTAATAGTTTTTTGAGGTAATGCTGTAATCTTAGTTAATGGTTTGTCAGCAGCATGAATTGTGACATACGATAAAGTGTTACCAACAATTGTATAACATTTTTAAGTACATTTTAGAAACGTAATTAGCTTGTTTCATAGACCAGCAACATTTCAACTATTAATTAACTATAAATGTTTGCTAGATTGTTCTGTACTCCAGTTTAACAATGCTTGTTTATGGTTTAACTACACTACATTGAACTGAACTAAACTGAACTCTGAAAGCTGACTGACGCAGTTTCCTGATTTCTACAGTGCGTTGTGGGACTTTTGAATGGCTGACTTCCTGATCAGTGCATTTACTACTGAAGCTGATTGAGATTAAGACACACTCTTTGTCATAAATGTAATGACAAAAAGCTAAAACAACAAATTTTTATGTTGCTTTAACTTATTTTAATAAGTTAATCAGGTTTCAACTACATTTTTAAGTTGTACAAAGTTTACTACCTTAATGTTTTAGTCAGTCTGATTGAAGTTGAAGACTGACTGAAGTTAAGATGACTGATTCAATTAAAAAAATTCAGACGGCAAGATTTTTTTACAGTGCGAACTTTGATTTAGAACAGATGTTTAAGCATTCATATAATCATGATTAATCAACATCTGCTTACACACAGTTTACAGGCCACTGCAGGCTTTTAAACAGTCTTAAAAGGTCTTAAATTGCAAGAACAAAATGTAAGGCCTTAAAAAGCCTTAAATTAAATTCAAATTATGAATGAATGAATGAATGTATTTACCAATGTGGTTAAATTATCTTCCTTACAATAATATTTGTTTCAAAGCTCTCCATGTATTTATAACAACCAGATAGGGACACTGACCTGAACAGACTGTTGTACATCCATTTAGTTTATTATATTTTTTTAAAGAAACGATATGTTGAAAAAGGGAATATGTGTCTAAATTAGATTTCTTTTTAAACGGGCCATTAGAAAAACTCATTAGAAAAAGTGTTTAGTCCTGTATAAGTCTATAATTTCATACTTAATGGTCTTTAAATATGCAGTATGTAAGTTTGACATCCAGTGGTTGAACTAGGTATTGCACGCCTGGTTCAAAACATGCAAGTGCCGGTTGCCAGATTGGCGACACCAACCAGAGCGTTCCTGACCATCGAGCCTAAAGGCTGATTTAAATCATGTTCTAACTAAATCCAACGGCATGCGACAGAATGAATATTCTTCATATTAAAAGGAGTTTTTGTCCTAACCAACACCTCAAATTTATATTTAAGCTTTTATTTCTCACAGCTGAACAACAGAAAACTGACAATGATCACCTCAGGTACACATCTTGTGCTTTATTCAGTGTTAAATGCTAATAACGTGAGTTTGAATGCCATTTTACAAAACGTTTATTACCATATACTGAAAGCAGCAGCAGATAGTTCACCTCAGGTCTTAAAAAAAAAAAAACCTTTTGAAATTGAACTTTAGAACTGTGACAAACCAACACACAGTATCAGTGATTCAGCATGTACTTTTTAACAATGTTAAAGAGGTTTAATATGTATTGATTAGATTATAAACTTTGCTATTTCATTTGAGTGCAGTAAGTGAACTATGCTGTTTTTCTGAATGGCTGTATTTAAATTTCTGTTGTGTTTTGTCTGGTGCAAACAGCCAAATTGCTTATCACTGCAAACCTCGTCATGTAGCGTGTTGTTTGGACACGGGTTGCAATCTAACCTGCTCACCCAATGTTTACTCTCATAATATTTATATTATTTGCCACCTAGTGGCAAATTTTGCAGTCTGTTACTGTCGACAGGGGGTCACATTTCGATCACAGACGCTGGCTTTGAGAGCCTCCCTGACTGAATGAATTAAATACCCTGTATTCCACCAGGGCAACCCTGCGTGTTGAAATATAATTGGCTAAACTGGTAGTGGGTGGGTTAAAAGAACCAAAACAAAGACAGCGTTCCGGCACATAATGCACATTTCAAAGAAGAATATCTGACTTCAGCGTTGATTTTCAGATAAACAAGAATGTTCACTTAGCATGTTTCTTAAATATCTGCAAACATATTATGGAATTTTTATGCCTTCGAGTCAAAAACTTACATACAGCATCTTTAAAGTCTTAAATTTGAAAATCTGTATGAACCCAGTCAATGTAGAATGGAAACATTTCAAAAGGTACATTAAGTCAAAAATGCTAATCATTGAAATAAAGCAATTGGAGTGGAAAATTTTCTGTAATTGTTTCAGAGTGATTTCGCATTAGTTTTGCAGTTAAAACCGATAATTACTTTATTTGATTTCTAAGCAATGACGGACGCCAGGAGTTTATTTGAAAACAATCACTAATTTGTGGGCTTCGTTATAGCTGACGCCAGTGAGGCCAAATTTACACACTTCAGCTTTAATTTGATGTGTGATTACTGCGCATTAACTAATCAGAGGCGATTGACTGCCGCCTCTTCACCTGGTTTAACAATACGAGTGAACGAGAGCGCGCTTTATTGTTAATCAATGAGTCTGCTCAGACACGCCGCTGGTGTGCGTTATGAGTCACTCAAACTCTAGCATTAGGATTAATTAGTTCTTGGCCAGACTGGCGCTGACAACTTGGCCAAAACGCTTCAAATCACCAGCGGCCTTGTGTGGCGCTGAGCGGTTGAGGATGCAAGTTTATGTAATCAAGATTACAGACATAAGCTGTGATTCATCGCCTTTGTTTTCCAGAGGACTTGAATATTTATAGAAACTTCAGCCCTATGGGTGTAGGTTTAATATTAGACGGCAAGATGCTTAAAATGAGAGGGAAGTGTGGTGATTTTTAAAAAAGTGAATAATAACGGGCTGTGGTTATTTGCTGTGTAAGGGACGTGAACGCAATAAAACTTGGCCAATGAGCTGGAAGTTGGATTTTTTAATAGGTTAAAATTCGTTCATTTTATTACTAGGTACAGTTAGATTAATAAGACACAATTATTTTATATTTTTATGCAAGCTGTTATTTTTCAAGAATAGTTTAGAAAAAAAGATTTAGAGTTTTTTTTATATATATATTTTATATAATAATAAAATATTTACTGTCACTTAATAATTATAAAGGGCTATTTTTGTTGTCATTAATTAAATGTGTGCTCTTTTATAGCAATTTCTAAAATTTAATTAATATGTTAAAAAATAAGACAAATATTTTATATTAATTTACATGTTTTTATGCAAACGGATATGATTTTCACAATTCTTTTTATGAGTAGTACAGTATTTAAAAAAATAATGTGAACATTTAATGTAATTGTTATCAGTTTAATGCATCAATACATCTATTAATGACATTAAACGTCATCATTCATTCATTTTCTTTTTTGCTTAGTCTCTTTATTAATCTGGAGTCGCCACAGGGGAATGAACAGCCTACTTATCCAGCATTTGTATTTTACGCAGCGGATGCCATTCCAGCTGCAACCCACCACTGGGAAACATCCATACACGCTCATTCACACACATACACTATAGACAATTTAGCTTACCCAATTCACCTCTACCTCATGTCTTTGGACTTGTGGGGGAAACCGGAGCACCCGGAGGAAACCCACGCGAACAAGTCGAGAACATGCAAACTCCACACAGAAATGCTAAATGACCCAGCTGAAACTACACCAGCGATGCTCAAACCAGCGATCTTCTTGCTATGAGGCCATTGTGCTACCCACTGCGCCACCGTAAGGCCCTAAACGTCATAATAAAATAAATTAAATCTTTACTGTCACTTTGTATCAGTAGGGCTAATTTTGTTGTTGTAATTTTTTGCATCGTATTAATATGTTCAGTTAGATTAATGATAAGACACAATTTTGTTAGGAGTTTAATTAAAGTTATTAATGACATCAAATCTTTTTTATTTTTATTATTTATGTCATCTTTCGTAGCAAATTCTTTATATTGATTAATATGTTTGGTTAGATTAACAATGAGACACAATTATTTCATATTTATTTATACATATTTTTATGCAAACTGATATTTTTCACAATTCTTTTACTACTAATAATAATATTTTATATTATTATTTAAATCAATTGTGTCACTTCTATTAGTTTGATGCACTAAAACTATTAATGACATGAAATAGTTTTGTTTTATTAATTAAATGTCATCTTTCATAGCAATTTCTTTAATAATACGTTTAGTTAGATTAATAAGACAATTATTTTATATTCATGTATAAATGTTTTTATGCAAACTGTGTTTTTTCACAATTATTTCATGAATAGTATAGCTCTTTTGTTTTATAATACACTTTACTCGCTCTTGTTATCAGTTCAATGCATTAAAAATCTATTAATGACATCAAACATTATAAAAGGCTGATTTTGTTAGTTAATTCATTCAGTTAGATTAGTAATAAGACATTGATATTTTTTCTAACTTTTTCAAGAATTATACAGTATTTTTTTAGAATTAGAATTTTTTTATATAATAATAAAAGTCTTTACTGGCACTTGTTATCACTTTAATGGATTAAAATAATCTATTAGTGACATCAAATGTTACAAAGGCATACACTCTAAAAAAAAAAAAGGTGCTAAATAGCACCAAAACTGGTTCTTTGGTCGTAACGAGGGGGGAACCTTTTTTGGTGCTATACAGCACCTTAAAAAAATAGGTGCTATATAGTACTTTTGTCAAATGGTGCTATATAGCACCTATATTTTAAGGTGCTCATTATGTTACTTTACCCTTTCCGCAAATAAAACCGGCATAAAAGTTATAAGAATTAGCTACAAGAACATGTGCTTACCAGTAGTATTGGTGCTATATAGCACTTTAAACACCCCAAAGAACCACTGAAAAACCTTTATGGTGCTTTAAATGTTCTTTACACAGTAAAAGTGCTATATAGCACCCTGACCACCTTAAAGAACCACTGAAGAACCTTTATGGTGCTTTAAAGGTTCTTTACACAGTAAAAGTGCTAAATAGCACCTCAAATATCGCAAAGAACTTCTGAAGAACCACTGAAGAACCTTTTTGTTTAAGAGTGTATTCTTTTGTTTTTATTAATTGTGTGTGTCATCTTCCACACTTAACTCTTTATATTTATTAATATGTTCAGTTAGATTATTAATAATGCACAGATATTATATATATTGTTTTAGTTTTTTATACAAACCGTGATGTTTTTCTCACAATTATTTTAAGAATAATACAGTATTTATTTACATTTTGATTATTTTATATAACTCTAAAAAAAACTTTAATGTCACTTTATATTAGTTTGATGCACTGAAAAACTATTATTGACATCAAATGTTTTTACTAATTAAATCTTGATCATTTAAATCATCATCTTTCGTAGCAGATTCTTTATTTTTAATACATTCAGTTAGAATAATAATAAGACAAATATTTAATATTTATTTATAACTATTTTCTGCAAACTGATACTTTTGTGAAATTTAATTCTTTCAAGAATAGTACAGCATTTTTTTTAACAGTAATTATGGAAATATTTTATATAATGATAAAAATCTTTACAGTCACTTTCTATCAGTTTAATGCATTTCAAAACTAATAATGACCTTAAACAGTTGAACAGTATATCATCTTATGTAACCCATAATCATGATAGATGTGTTACAAACTCTTGCATCATCACCAGGTTGGATTAAACTTTTTAAAAAGTTTATTTTACAGAACATAGACATACGAAGCTATTTGCATCCTCATTGAATACCCTTTTAAGCACACTTGACAGGCCACTACAGACTGATAGGAATGTTTTGCGACGAGCAGTGCACGCTTGGTTGATGTGACAAATGGATTTGTTTATAACAGGTACCGATGCGAAGAGGAAGAGATTAATGAGCGAATGAATGAATGAATGGAGGGGGATGAAGGCGCTACATTTCCGTTTTCAAGTCATTAGCGATGCATTAACCCCCATAATCTGAGCTAAATGTAGAAAAAAAAATCAATGTCATCCAATGAGGGCAAATCTGAGCAAACGGGGGCTTGAATGTGTTTACCGTAGCCCAGGTAAGCCCTGTCACTGCGCTCTCATCAGCTAAATGGGGAAGGGTTGCCCGCTGGTCCCTGCGGAGAACGTGCGGGATACGGATAGATCCCTGCCAAATTGATCACAGATAATTTCACTAAGCAGAAGATGCGTCAGTCAGGACCCGCTGCTCCCTGGAGACACGCGCTCAAGGACAGACGCTGAGAAGAGTGTTGTGCTGACATAAGCATATTTATAGAGGCATTTAGCATAGATGAGTGCCATACAACAGTTGGCAGGTGCTGCGGGGCAGATTGCACCTGAGCGTGTGGTAAATTGGGTTTTATTTGGCACTGCAGAATGACAAACGCCACCGTGTTTATGGTTGGATGGGGTCGGTGTCTTTGTTAGGGCTTAGAAATCAGACATTGCGATATTTAGTTTTTCCGCGATATATATTGCGCTATGATTACTATTTCACTAGATAAATTGGAAATCATTCATTGATTTAGATTGATTTGGGGTGTTTTACACTCTCAGAAATAAAGGAGGGGTCACTGGGACAGTACACTTTCAAGAGGTGCTTATTTACGGTACATTCACCGGCCACTTTATTAGATAAACCTTACTAGTACCTGGTTGGACCTGCTTTTGCCTTCAAAACTGCCTTATTTCTTCATGGCACAGATTCAACAAGGTGCTGGAAATATTCCTCTGAATTTTTTTTCCATATTGACATGATAGCATCACGCAGTCGCTCCATTTCCACAAGCCACGTAACAGGTGGAATGGGAGATTGCTTGTGGAAATGGAGCGACTGCGTGATGCTATCAGAATCAGAATCAGATTCTGATAGCATCTGATTCTGATTCTGATAGCATCACGCAGTCGCTCCATTTCCACA
>CAIGQQ010026964.1:6400650-6435241 GCA_903798035.1 Danio albolineatus | reverse complement strand
TGTGTGTGTGTGTGTGTGTGTGTGTGTGTGTGTGTGTGTGTGTGTGTAAATGGGGAAAAAGTGATGAGCTGCAGTCTATCTAAAGCCTCCCATCACTCATATTCAACAGCTTCTGTTCATTGAGTGTTTCCTCCAGGATGAATGCATGAACAAAGAAATTCACACACCAACTTCAAAGACAAAGGTGAATATGGGTTCTTATTGGTTTGAGTTGAGTTCTTGCATTCATCCACTTGAAATACAAATGGACAGTACTAATGTCTGTATTATGGGGTTTGTACTAGGTTAATCGATGATGGATTAATTGTCAACAATGCTTTAAATCAGTACACTTTACCAATGGTTGATCAAACGTAAATGTCATAATGCTTCACAACTATGGGTGGAGAAACAGAACAAGGCATTTGTTTACCATCAGAGGTTGTGTTGTTGAGTTGTATTGTGTTGTGTCATGTACTGTTGAGTTGTGTAATTTGTGTAACCTGTGCGTTGAGTTAAAGGAACACTTGAGTTTCTTCTTAAAATTGGCTTATTTTGCAAGTCTCCTAGAGTTAAACTGTTGAGTTTTATTATTTTTATGTTAATTTAGCCAATCTCCAGGTCTGGCAGGAGCACTTTTAGCTAAGCTTATCATAGGCCATTGAATTGGATTAGACCATTAGAATCTCGCTCAAAAATGACCAAAGAGAGTCGATCATTTTTAGAAAATTGCCTGACGATTGGCTGGATTCCATCAACATTACCAGCGTAACCATCATCTTTTACTGGGAGCATGCCTTGCAGCCATGAAGACATTTGTAAGAGTTATTTAGCTAGGGACTATTTTCAGGGGATGTAAAATCATAGCAAAGATTCATTTATTTTTTTTATTTTTTTTTTTTACTTTTTTTTATTAAAGTAACACAAAAAGAGGAGAATAAAGAAAGAAAGAAAGATCAGAACAAACACTTTACCAGAGACATCACATACAGCTCAAATAAAAGCCGCTAAATTTCGCTATCTATAATCCATTATAAGAACTCCTGTATAGCAGTCCTACAGTACAACATACTTTCACATCTGACACTCGATGATACTCGAAAATCCTGTCAGAAAAGTCTAGTGGCTGGGAATTAGCTTTTTACAGTGTCTGGTATTATTAATATTAATGTTGTTTTTGTGTGTTTACATGAATATGGCCATGCACAGTACATTTACGATCTTATTTCCTAAGGATAAATACCAAAAAAACAACGCAACTGGAATAACTACAGCAGTCGCTATCACTGATCTCATACGAAGCAAGAGATTGCGATGTCGATGACGTGTGCTGGTGTTATAGTGGTGTCCCATTTCTTATGGGTAAAGTTTGAAGCCCTTCTCCTTCACACTCTTTAAAAGACCAAGGGGTAGGGGTACAAAAATAGATTTGCGATTGGGCCTAACAGTATTCAGATACAGAAATTAAATAAGAATGCAAAATAAAGGTTTTTCTTAATATACTTTGTCATTTCTAGATGAAATATCCAAAATTCTTAGATCAATTAAAAATATAGTTTTGTTTTCACCTTTAAAAGAAATGTCAAACGTAATAGTTCTGTCAACGAAGTTAGTAAAATAATGTTTTTGCTTCGAAATGTATATTTGGACTAGAAACAAGACACAAATTCAAAGTAAGAAATTCTTTTTTTCCGTATAAATAATTAAATACAATTAATCTATCTTACACCTCCAAACATCATAATATTTTGTGCTCAAATGTTTTCAACCCTTGAAATGCTCGGTCACATGCCTTAAAAACATATGCAAACATTAACCTTTCACTCTATTATGTTTAAACTTGGCAGTGGCCCTAAAATCACAGCTTCTGGTCAACTATAATTCAGACTCCACATAGCAAATCCGGTGATGTGACTATTGCAAATGCACACATTGCGATATTGATGCTGAAATGATATATTGTGCAACCGCAGTAGTATCGACACTCATTGGTGGAGAGGAGACAGAGTGATGAAGCCAATTAGATGCTATGGGGATGGTTAGGAGGTCATGATGGATGGACGCCAGGGGGACTCCAGGTTTGACCAGGATGCCAAATACACACCTCTACTCTTTTTGAAGTACATCCTAGAATTTTTAATTACTTCAGAGAATCAGGACCTCGGTGTAATGTTTCATCTGAAGGACTGTGCTCACTGACCGAATAGTGTCCCTGTCAGTATACTGGGGCACTATAGGACCCACATAGACCACAGAATAAGCAGCCCTTGCTGACTCCACTACCTTGCCAGTATCAGCCTTGCTTAGCTTAAGTGCGTGACGAAGGTTGCATTCCAGTCATTTTTTTTAGTTTTCTACACTCACTAACTTCCCTGTCTCTTTCCCTTGGATGTATGTCGTTGATCACATCACACAAATGTCCACTACTAGTGGAATATCTGAATGGGTCCTAAACCTTTGAGCTCCCAGGAACTACGCTATTGTGACATCACATTCGCATTGCATTCTGGCACATGTAGTTGTTAGAGTGGAAATATGAAGAAGCCTCGATCCCTCTGTCAAAATTGAGGGTTTGAGGGTATGTCCATGTAAGCCTTCCTGGTTCACTTGGTGAAGCCTGTTTTTTCTCAAAGTTTTTTCCCCTTCACTTTCGTCAATTGGTGAAGTTTGTTCCTCGCCACTGTCACCACTGGCTTGCTTGGTTTGGGATTTGTGGAGCTGCACATCATTGGATTTGCTCTTCAGTGTTTGTGTTTTGAGCAGTGAAATTTAAATTACACTGAACTGAAAAAATAGACTGAAGCAGTTTCAATTTACTGGAACTTCTATGTTAAGCTGCTTTGACTCAAACTACATTGCAAAAGCGCTATAGAAATATAGGTGAATTTAACAAAAAAAAGGGTAGAACACACTTCAAGATCAGTGGGGAAGTGCTAAGAGAAGTACGCGGATGCATGTCTAAAAGTGGGGTAGGACACAACCCATGTCAGAGCTGCAGAGTTCTTCTGCTTCCATTGTCAACTCAACTGGAACATTTAGCTCATGAACATTTAATAAAGAGATATTGATATTTTATCCATGTGAGTTATGTAAAGCCAGATGAAGTGGGCTATTAACTAAATGGCATAAGCCTTTGACATGTCATGGGCACTGATGAGTATAATTTTAGCAAAAAAAATATTTAGCATTCTCCAGATTTCCTACAATATCCCAAACACATTTGGGAAGAATATAACACACTAGCAGTAACATAAATTATTTGCTCGCATGGCCACATCTGTACATCTGTGAGGATACTTCATTTAGATAATTTTAAAGGTAATTTCCTCAGTATTTAGATTTTTGATTTTATTTTTTAACCTCAGATTTCAGGTTTTCAAATGGTCATATATTGGCCAAATATTGTCCTAACAAACCATATTTTAATGGGAAGAATATTTATTGAAGTGATGTTAAAATGTCAGTTTGACAAAATAGACTCTTGTGACTGGTTTTGTGGTCCAGGTTCACAAATGGTTGTATTAAATGATCAGTCATTGATTCTTTGTAATCGTACCTACCTTTTATTTGCAGTAAAATCATTTCCCAAACGGAACTTTTTAACGTCCATTCTGTGATGATGATTAAGACAACTGGTGTGTCTCCAGGAGTTCACTGTGTGTGTGTGTGCGCTCAGAGGAGATGTGTGTGTATCTGTGGTCCTATGCTGACTCAATAAGTGCAGAGAATAGTGTCAAACAGCCGTGTGTGTATGCACTATCCTGTCGCAAAATGCGGCTGCAAGTCCTTCATGACCGTAATAGTTTGATTAAGGTGTTTACATGTCTGTACTGCATGTTTTCATTCCAAATGTGTTTACGACGATTATGACATTTAGCATATCTAAAGTGCTATTTGAAGTGCTGACACAGTTTCAATTTCCTAGAACTTCTATGTGCAGCTGCTTTGACACAATCTACGTTGTAAAAGCGCTATAGAAATAAAGATGAATTGAATTGAACCAAGTTATTTCTGTCAGGGCACATTGTGCAACATTTAAAACTGGCATTGATTGATAAATAAGAGTTTGAGCAATAATTGAAAATGTTTTCTGACCTGTGTGTCCTAAAAACGTGTTGCATGGCTTGTTTAACTAATCGTGTTTTACAGGAGAACATCTGTCCCTGCTATTAGGAAACGGCCCCCCGTAGGGTTCATGAGAGGGTCTCAGGGCAATGGGAAATTTACTGTGTGACATTTAAAGGTCATTGTGGAGTGACTGGTTGGATGTCTTGAAGTCACTGCATCTTAGTTTGAGTATAGTTGCGATCTTGGATATTTTAGGTCTCTGCAATTATTTTTATACCATTTGGTAATGAGTATGTGTTAGGATTGTAGTATAAGAAATAATTGTGCCTAATAAGGTCAGTGCATTCAATTGGAAGAATTAGCAATATTTGTGTACTGTATATATTAAGGTTGTGACGAGACGCTTACTCCATGAGACAAGACATGAGATTTTGGTTCTTGAGAAAGAGACGAGATTTTTTGCACTTTAAGAAATCTTTAATGATGAAATATATGAATGGAATTCATATGATTGGATTTATTCAACTGAAAAAACAAAATGCAAAACTATTTAGGTGCTTTTTTAAAATCAACTTTTTATAGGGTTGAACGATGTCGACCAATTCGACATCATACGATGGCATTGTCGTCGTAGGTGGCGATAAATTATTATTTATGAATATTTAATTAATTCATAACCAATTAATTATTTGTAGCCTATGTTTTCACCTGACCTGCATGGTCTTGTTTTACCCATAACCAAATCATAAATAAATAAAGCTGTGACGCTGTGACATGTTACATGATAGATTCAAAAGACTGAAGAGTCGTTAGATAGAGACGGGATTAATTAAATGTCGTGTTTAACAACTACAGTGAGACGCCATCCAACTGTACATCCTTGATCAACTGTCTGATGTGCACTTGCTCTCTAGGGTTTTGTGCTCAAAGCAACCGCTGACTGCCTGGAGCTCAGACAAGTGCATATGCTATAGAGCATAGGGATGCACCGACACCACTTTTTTACAAACCGATACGAGTATTTTAAATTGTTTACTTGCCGATACCGAGTACCGATACCGATACTTCATAGATTTGGTTTCAATAAACATGCAATTCATTTGAAAGTTTTTTCAGAGTTTTTATTTTTGCTTATAGCAAGAATGAGCACAACAGTCTTTAACAGAAAACTGTTCCAAGCCAAAAATATACACACATTGTAGATAACCCTGCAAGTCTATAGACCTTATCTATTAACTGTTAAGCATGGACATTTAAAGGAGAAATAATTCTTGCATTGACACGCGTCCACGACTTCACACATTACACAAAGTGTGTGCAGTGTACGTTACCTTATGGAGTCACTCTCTTGACATGAGAGAAAATGGTATAGGCTACTTGATGTTTAACTATGGGTGGGTCGCGGGTAGATAAGATCAATAGCCATAAAAACGCATACTCTCAATTGAAAAATCGCGTGACCATCATCTCACAATGTTTCTGAGTTTCTCTTCTGACCAAGTTCATTCTTCCAATATAATCTGGTATACTTTCAGTGCTGTGAATAGGGAATTGAAACAAACTGACAGGCACAATGGATAATTTTTCAGACGTGCTTCTTGCACTGGTGCACCTTTTTTTCTTAGATGCACCAGAACAAAAGTTTTACATTGTATACAATATATATATATATATATATATATATATATATATATATATATATATGCTATTAAAGATAAACAAGGCTATAATAAAAATCCTTGTAAAATAAAAACTTTTATTGTAACTTTCAACATGCAATAAAGTGCCATAAAAAACCTAAAGTGCACAATCTTTTGCATTTACAAGTAAATCTAAATATTATACTCGACCTATGCCTTTCGAAAAAGCACTTTATATTTATAAATTACATTGATTAAACCAAATAACTATATGGAACTAAATAACTAAATTAGGCTATATAATGTTTAATTATTATTATTATTAAAACTGATTTATCAATGCTGCGCCACTGACAAGCCAACCGCAGAGAAATGAAGCAACCAACGTGGCAGCTGCAGTGATCACTTTTCCCGAAGTTCAGCTGTTCTTTTTTTGCACTTAATTATGTGTTTAATGTAAAAAAAAAATCAGCCGCTCTCTTGCAAAACCGAAAGTTGCTTCATCTGTCTGGAAATATTTCGGCTTTTAATCGAATGAAAAGTTAATTTAGATGAGCCAATATTCAAAATTGCAGTAAAGTAAATCATATCGTATGAAAACAAAAATGTCTTCAGATTCGGTCTTGCACTTCTCATCGGCCTGTTGTCAATTTTTATCCTTACTTCAATATGCAATATTTGACATGTTCTGTAAAGTTAAAATGCTTTGTTAAACTTTGAATGAAGAGGGAGCTATTGATAGTCGAAAGGTCAGAAAGTCAGGATTTGCATCGTCTCTTGAGTCAGTAATAGGGAGTGAATGGGGCGGCAAAAATCTGAATGAGTGTTTCCTGTCAGTTCTCCATGGTGTGATTACCTGAGTGTGGGTCTTCATGCTGGGCGACTTGGCAAACAGATGTCTCTCTCTGTCTCATTTATACTCTCTCTCTTTTTCAGGCTCTCTGGTGGGTGTGGGTGATGTCATCTCTCAGCAGTTGATTGAGCGCCGCGGACTGGCCAATCACAACGCGAGACGCACTGCCAAGATGATGAGCATTGGCTTCTTCTTTGTCGTAAGTCTCCTGTGATTCTGCTCCATTTGCATATGTATACCTCATGAGATCCTCACAGTTTGTTTTTGGACTGATGTAATTGAAGTATAGTGCCAAGAGAGATACAAAGTAAACCTTGATGTGTGGTATTGTATGAAAATAAATATAGGTTTTAAAAGGTCCTCAAAAAGGACATTTATTATGTTTTTATACTCAATTTGCTTTACATTTATATAGTTATAGTCTCATGTGAACAACAATAGTGTGTTCTGCATGATTATCTGGCATATAGGATTTCTAGAAAAGCTATTAGTATTTTTTGTATTAAACACTACAACGGTCTTGTTAGAAAAATAAATGAATGAGAACCCAGTCCAGGAGACTCAAACAAGCAGAATTTCTTTATTGAGACCTGTTGGTTAGTCTGCAGTCAAACAAGTAAGAATCAAGTCTCTTTTTAGAGAAAGATGTCCTGTCTGAAATATGTTTTAGGAGGATGAGTGGCTAGGTGTAGGTGTAGAAAACGAGCATGCTAGTTTTAGTTGAAGATCTTGTTTTAGGTCTTGAATAGATCGTGAGGTTTCACATGCCCTGACCAGCTTAATAGTATCACACAGGCACAGTCGTTGGGACCCTGTCTTTAGCATTTGCATCACTTTGGCTTTCACACTTAGGCTGCTATAGTTTTAAATGAATAAACTAATTTTGAGAGGTCACATGCTTATGATTTACCATAGCCAGTCCCGCATTAGCTAATCACGATCCCTCAATCATATGATTCCTAAGCTACTATAAGTAACCAAAGTCTTCATTCCACATTTATCTTCGTCTGGAAGAACCCCCCCATACTCCCCCTTCTCCCCCCTTTTTTTTCATAGATTGGGTGGCACGGCGGCTCAGTGCCTAGCAGTGTTGGCCCCACAGCAAGAACACTGCCGGCTCTGGTCCTCGCCGGGCTGTTGAATGTTTTTGTGAAGAGTTTGTATGTTTTCCCTGTGTCCGCGTGGGTTTCCCCCGGGTTCTCCGGTTTCCTCCAATCAAAGACGTGCATCATACACAGCAGACTAAGCAAAATAGGCACTTTGTCTAGCTCCCTTCCTTCTCAAAGTAGTTTTTTTAGCCGCTTTAGCTGGTGAGTTTTTTAGATCTACCTGAGCTTATTCTCCCCTCTCGCTCCGCGAACAGGAGGGAGCCCTGGGCTTGAGGATCCCTTGAGCTCAAGGCTCTCTCCCGGGACAGCTTGCCAAACAAGCTTATGATAAATCTTTAGCTAAGTGTGAACTCTTGAAATATAATTAGGAATCGAAGAATATAACTTTTCAGTTATATAAATATCATTGTTAATTTGGAACTAGATAATACAAATGTATTTTCCACAGTATCTTCGAAAATGTTATATTTTATCATCTTTTAAAGTTTTTCAATTGCCGTGTCTGTGTGGAGTTTGCATGACCATAAGTGACTAGGCCGAAGAAAAATGAATGAATACATTTTGATAGTAAAGTTTTTAATCTCTGAAAACTCAACTGACAGTTTCAATTTACTAGAACCTCCACGTTAAGCTGCTTTGACACAATCTACATTGTAAAAGCAATATAGAAATAAACATGACTTGAATTGAAAGTTTAAACTACTATTAATTTAATCCACACCTGGTGAATGAATCTATTAATTTCTTTTCAAAAATCATTATCAATGTTTGGTCTTACACTACTAATAATGGGTAAATAAAATAAATAAATAAATAAAAAACTCTTAACACATATTTGTCTGTCTCTTTTACAGGGTATAATTACAAATTATCCTATATCATCCACAACACGACTCAGGAGCAATTCTTTTCAAGTAAATTAAAGATAGCTCGCTAAAATAAACCACTACCACTTCTTCTACTTCAGTTGAAAAGATTTAACAAAGCATACTCAATTTGTAAAATATATATATTTTTTTTTGGACAAATGAAGAATGATTTTTTTTGCACTTGCTTGTTTCAGAGTACTTCAGAGTGTGTGTGTGTGTGTGTGTGTATAGGCATGTCATGAATCAGGATAAGGTATTTTTGTTGTGCGATATATTGTCACAGAAACTGTTGTGATAAATTATATTATTGTCATTTTGTGATCATTTTATACCACTGATTATACAATGATTCTAGAACGACATAGTAATGCAAACAGCCATAAACCCTTATCATACTTACTGTACCATCCTTACGGTTGTTTAGATTCTATAATTCAATGTTAAACAGGCAAATGTCCTATTGTATTGTAAGGTTCCATGTATTAGCCCAACGACGAAGCTAACAGTATGGGTGAAGTTAAATGCATGTAAGCCTTTTAGCACATGTGAAAAGAAATATTTTTACTTATGAAAACGTATTTTAATTCGTTTCCAACTCCGAATTTAATCTGACTCCAATTTATTATCATTTGAATGCTCATACCTAAAGAGAGTTTGATTTAGCCACTAGATTATATCATATTAAGTCAGTGATTGTCAGGAAATATGAGAGTTTAAACAAGAATTGTATTTATTTGTCAGGCAAAGATTTTCCATTTCAATTCACATAATTATACACGATAAGCCAATTCAGATTGTACAACAGAGCTTAAGATTAATACCTGACCATGTAGAAAGACATTGCAACATACAAGCTCTGGGACAGAGCCCAGAAACTTGTACGTTGCAACGGGGTCTTCTGGTTACAGAATCCCCCGATCTGTACAAAACCTTAACCTTAAATACCCAACAGGGCGTCACAGTGACCCTTGCCTAGTGTATTGATGTGTTAATCACCTCTGGAGGGGGAGCATCTGGTAGAGATTTCATCAAAGTTAAAACCAAATTCAACAAATACCAGTGAAATATTACAATGACCTTAAGACCACTTTACCAATCACACAGAGACATTTAAAATGATACCAAACATGAATATAAAACTACAAGATGCACCAAGTTAAAACCTTGAACCTTTTATGTGAAATGTAAATGGTCTACTCTGATGGAGCAAGGACATACAGTCAGGAAGATAAGCTCAGGATGATTTGAATAGAACAGTTGAACAGCTGGTCTTCTTATCTTCTCAGATTAGCCAGTTCATTGTTTTAATGCTTGACCATCCTCGTGGTCTTGTCTCGTGGAATTCCATAACAATTTTCAGGGCTTATTATCATGGAGAGACATAGCCAATTCTTACAGTATATACTATTAAATGTCCTATTAGGTAAATGTCTAATTATAAACTTTGACACCGGTGAAGTAGAATGTCAATGTCATTGTAAGATGGCTTTAACATTATTTGTGAAGTTGTAAACATATATTGTATCGGCATCTCCAAGTATTGCACGATAGGTCGATATATTGATTATTGTGACTGGCCTATGTGTGTGTTTTGTGTGTGTTGTGTTGTGTTGTGTTGTGTGTGTGTGTGTGTGTGTGAGAGAGAGAGAGCATGCACTGAGCTGCAGGCATGTCAGAGCAGAGCTCAATAATATTTATGACCATTCCAAATATGGTCAAAATGGACCTTCTGATTCCAGGGGTAATTCCCTAAATATAAAAATAAAACTCTTGCCTAAGCCACATACCTACTATGTAGATATCAAAGAACAATTTAACTTATTGAATCAGTGCACTATAAGGCAAATTTAAATTCTTGCAGTTTAAAGAGTAATGCAAACACAACCTTTTACAGGTCTACAGATCATGTGTTGTGATTGTAAAAATATAATGAAGTTGCACAGCTGCATACAGTGATTGACATATTGAGCTCTTCTCTTTCTCACACACACACATACAGCACTAATGCACTAGTTCTGTCCAAATGACTTGAGGTCTAATCTGCAAATGGCCTGTATGATTCAAAGCTTTTACAAGCCTGAGCACACTCGCTTCAGCCTTTAAACATCAGTCCTCTGTCGTTATTATTAGAGCAGTAAAATCTGTTTCACTGCTGTTAGAACAAAAGACTGAACCACAGGTCAGAACTTCAGCGAATGTTTGTCCTGCTACTCCTGAAATGATTTTCTGTGCATTGAACAGCACTTATTTTTAGTTTCCGACGTGCTTGTGTTCTGGACATTTAGGGTTTCAGACCGGATTCTCACTGCTAGTTAGACAGAAGCTCAATATTAATCATTTTATGTGTCATATGACATCTTTGTTTTGTTAAAAGGACAGCGAAGAATGAACAAAGCTGCTGTACAGTATATCAACTGTGCATTGAAGAATGACAAACGGGTTCTCAATCCAGCACACAATAATTTGACATTGGTGGGTGATTTTGCACGGATGCTGCTGAACCGCAAATTATATTTGCATTAAAAGGGGGATTTGCAGAAGAATTCAATTGTCATTGTTGACTGAAACAGTCGCGGGAGACACTTTTTGACACATTTATTGATCAGTTTGTTCATTAGAGCCAGACTGAAGCCACACTGGGAAAAAGAAAAGAAAGCTCATTAATTCACAGAGGATTGGAGCTAATTACAGCCCGCTGTTTTCATAATCACGTCATAAACAAATGACACCACTGGCACGACTTCAATGTTCTGGGCTTGTGTTCGTGATTGTTTATTGAAGTGTTTGGGGGTTTTGATGACGTTTTTTGTGTGTGTGTTTTTTTTTTTTAAGGGTCCGGTGGTTGGTGGATGGTACAAGGTGCTGGACAAACTTGTTACAGGCGGTACTAAAAGTGCAGCTCTGAAGAAAATGCTTGTTGATCAGGTGGGCCATACACACTTCACTGCAATTATTTATTGATTTTTTTGTACAGGATAATATTACTATTATTATATAACATATTAATATACATATTTGTAACCAAATCATTTTCTTTCTCTCTGTATATAAATTAGTACAGCTGTCATAAAAACAATGGTTCTCAATGAGATTATGTAATTACCTATTATTATTGTAATTAATATTATTAATCTTTTTATATTACACAATGTAAACTATTTATTCATTTAATTAATTATTAATGCATTTATTGTTGTTATTTAATGTTTACTATTTATTCAATATAATAAATTATTTATAATATTACAATTAAAAAAATGGCTCAAAGGTAGGTACACACTCCATAACATGGTTGCTTCTCATTGCAAACAATAATTTATTAATATATTTAAATGATGTTAGTTAGTTAGTTAGTTAGTTAGTTAACTTTATTAATCCCCTTAGGGAAATTTACATTCACAAAGACATCTGACATTTCACATTTGCCATATTTATATATCAATCAATTATTTAAAAACCTAAAGTACCATGGTACCCCTAATCTGAATAAATATCCAGTATACTGGCCATCATCTGATACTGAGAGAGGAGGAATTAAAAAGCTTAATTGCTTGAGGTATAAATTATCATTTTGTCCTATTTCTTAAACATCTGGGAACACAATATTGATGACCTGATGGTAACAATTTGAAGGTGAAAAACATTTCTGACATCATAATTATTAATTATTATGATTATTAAACTGTATGGCAGCCTTTTGTGGATTTCCTAAAAACTGATTAGTGTCTTGCTGACGCTCTCATTGTAACAACTGAACATTCTCTAATAATCGAGCTTGCACTCTTTAATTGGTAAATATGTCCATTTATTATCTGTTTACTCTGTTTTATCGTATTTATTTATTATTGTAATATTATAATATGTAATAGCTTATTTATATGTCATATAAAGTATATGTTATTCAGAATGTAGTACATTATTCATATTAATGGGTAAGGAATGATGTACATCTAGCTGAATAAAAGCCAGACACAAAATGCGCTGTCAATGATTCGTAGTACCCAGATGAGCCTGTGTTATAAGTTTCACAGATTTTATTAATAAAGTATTCCAGAGAACCGTGTAATAATAAAATATTAATAATAATATTAATATATTAATCAAATTCAAAACTAAAATTTTGTCACATACAGAGTCATACATAGCATGATATGCAGTAAAATGCATAAACACTCATGACCTTAAAAATAATGACAACAATAACAACAAGAATCTAAATTATGGCGAAACAGAAGTTGTACAGCACAATTGCCTACCATCAAGAAGGTCACTGCTTCGAGTCCCGGCTGGGTCAGTTGGCATTTCTGTGAGGAGTTCTCATGTTCTCCCCATGTTGGCGTGGGTTTCCTCTGGGTGCTTCAGTTTACCCCACAGTCCAAAGGCATGTGCTATATGCGAATTCATTCATTCATGGTTTCGGCTTAATCCCTTTATTTTTCCATGGTTGTCAAAGCAGAATGAACTGCCAACTTATCCAGCATATGTTTTACGCAGTGGCTGCCCTTCCAGCTGCAACCCGTCACTGGGAAACATCCGTACACACTCATTCACACATACACTATGGACAATTTTAGCTTAGCCAGTTGGTTTGTGGTTTGTCAAGCCCACTCACCTGTGTGGAGTACACTGGAACTATATGGCACACGCACCAATACATTGTTAATTTACATGAATGAAAAATCTGGCTAGCATCATTCCCTCACACTCTCCTCGCTCTTCTCCCCACCATTTACTATTCTTTAACGCTCCTAAATTGACACAAGTAATACAAAAAGCCAAGAATAAACTCAAAATCTTTCATAACTGCAGTACAAAACATCCTGGTTCTGACTAAAGCTATTGAAAGTTGATGTTGGATCTGAATGTAAAGTCTTTATTGGAGTACGCAGACGCGTGTACAGTGCTAAAGAGCTGCTATTTATTGCTGTTGCTGCGTGCTTGATCCCTTTTGGGTTTTCCAGCCGAGCTCTCCCTTCATGCATGTCAAGTAATCCATCCCTTGATAGGCAGTCAAACAAATGAGTGTTTGCATAAGTCATTGTTTACATGATCGCTGGAATGAATGTACAGGATGAAGCGGACAAAAGCACGCAAGACAGGCCCTTTCCCCATCTGCGGATTACACCCAAACAACAGCCTACCTCATTTATCCACAAAACAGATTCTACTGCTATTTTTAGAGACCCACTTTCTACATTTCTGAAAGCTTATAAGGCGGCAAGAAGTTGTGTGTGTGTGTGTTTGCGTACGTTTTCGTGGGTATTGTTGAGGGACTTAATCTGCTCCGTAAATATTAAGAGGTCCTCAGATATTACTTAGACGTTTCAATTAGTTCTTGAGGCTAGATTGAGTCATAATGTTTAACAAAATAAGAGTCCCACAGTCAAGAGCTGCACAATACACTCACCGGCCACTTTATTAGGTACACCTTACTAGTGCTGGGTTGGACCCACTTTTGCCTTCAGAACTGACTTGATCCTTCATGGCATAGATTTAACAAGGTGCTGGAACATTCCTCATTCTATGGTCCATATTGACATGCAGTTGCTGCAATAGCAATAGCATCATGCAGTTGCCGCAGATTTGTCTGCTGCACATCCATGATGCGAATTTCCCATTCCACCACATCCCAAAGGTGCTCTATTGAATTGAGCTCTGATGACTGTGGAGGCCATTTGAGTACAGTGAACTCGTTATCATGTTCAAGAAGTCAGTCTAAGATGATTTGCGCTTTATGATATGGCACGTTATCCTGCTGGAAGTAGTTATCAGAAGATGGGTACACTGTGGTCATAAAGGGATGAACATGGTCAGCAACAATATTCAGGTGGGCTGATGATGCTGAACTGGTACTAATGGCCTCAAAGTGTGCCAAAAAAGTGTTCCTCAGTTGTAACGAGTGGTTATTTGATTTACTGTTGCCTTTCTATCAGCTCAAACCAGTCTGACCATTCTCCTCTGAGAATCACCTTTCTTCCCTATTCTGATGCTCAGTTTGAACTGCAGCAGATCACCTTGACCATGTCTATATGCCTAAATGCACTGAGTTGCTGCCATGTGATTGACTGATTAGAATTTGCGTTAAAGAGCAGGTGGACAGGTGTGCTTAATAAAGTGGCCGGTGAGTGTATATTGTTTCAGCATCAATATCTCAATAGTCACTTGTAGGATGACAAGCAATTTCAAGTAAATTTAAACCATTTGGCACCAGAAATTGTAAAGTTGGCCACTTTAACAAAGGTTAATTGTGTTCAATTGTTTATAAAATGAAGACTATAGAGTGCTATTTTAGATTTGATTGTTGAATTACTGTTAAACGTACCGAAAACCATAAAGCACTTTTTACTTACTTATCTTTTTTCTATTGTTTTTATCTGTGCTTTCATTTAGTTTATTTTGTATATATATTTTTGTATGACTTTGTACCTTTTATGCACATGCACTCCAGTAAAAAATCATCCTTATTAATGTAAAATTATGAATTCTTTTCAAATAGAGTCATCTAGCGAAATTATATTCATATTGCAATATATATTGCATAAAACAAAATACTGCAATGTCATTTCTTTCAACATTGTACAGCCCTACCACAGTCAAGAAATGTACAAAAATTAAAAAATGAAGAGACCACTTGGAAATGATGGATTTATTTGATATGAGTTTAATTAAAATACTAATATTTGTTCAATTTTATAAAGGTATGATAGCATTTCTTACAAATTCTGCAATCATGAACAGTAAATTAAAATAAAAAAGAGAGAGATTTGTCTTTATATGATTCCAATATGACAGTGGACACACTATATCTACACACAGTTCTGTCCAAACAGCTTACAAAAGATGATTTTCATCATAGGTGCCCCTTATTAAATCTGTTGTTGAAATCATGGTTAAAACATTGATATTGTGCTGTCTAAAAATGAATAAAAAAGGTCTCTGAAAACATGGCAAATTTTTGTCACTTTTATGCCCAATAATAGTACTCCATACTCCAAATGACATTTTTTTTTTTTTTTGAGATTGGGAAGAAATGTCATCTGTAGTTTACAGAAAACAAATGTAACTTTATACTCGAGTACATGATAGTAAATGCAATTTTTTTTTTCATTTTATGCCTTTTTTCCATCTTCCACTATCTTTAATAAAATAAATTAAATATATTTTTTTGTTTTTTCAAAAGGAAATAGATTTTTTTCCATGGCACTTTAAAAAAATACATAGAAACTTGTGAACATTATACCCAAAAGTCTGAAACATTGATGATTTACATGGGATCGACATGGGATGTCCTTAGGAAAACCGCATTAAAGGAATTCCAGTGATTTACAATGCTAATATTAAATCAATGCTTCATTCTTTCATTGTCTCCCTAATATCTTTCAGTGCATGTCCTGCATATTCTACTAGATGTGAAAATGTGTGTCAGTAGTCTATAAATTAACAATTGCGCTGGATTAGATGTGTAATGGCATTTATTATAAACACTGAACTTGATTAATCATGTCACCTGAAAAGGAATGAGAGGGTTTCCACCTCTGATCTAGTCTGCCTTTTATATCTCCACAGGTGGGCTTTGCTCCGTGTTTCTTGGGTGCTTTTCTGGGAATAACTGGAGCCCTCAATGGACTGACTGTGGAGGAAAATGTTGCCAAACTCAAGAGGGTAACTTATCATCACAAGCCTGAATTAAACACACAGACTGTGATGGCACAAATGTACTTGTATTTACATCAGGAGTTACTCTGTTATCCTAATTTATGCACTGTAAACCCCTTCAGTTTCAAGCTAACCACTAAATACAGCATAGGCTCATTCTGAAAACAAAGCCCTAAATACGTTTCTGGAGATCGCAAATTATGTAGCCAGAAGTACGTATGACTGCATCAAGCCCGCGAAGAACGAGGGTTTCAGAAAGCAGGTAGGATAAAAACAAAAGCCAAAAAATTAAATAAACTGTTATTTAGAGGTGCAACGGTTCAATCTACTCACGGTTCAGTATGTATCACGGTTTAGGGTCAAGGTTTCGTTACGGTATGTGCTATGTTTAGAAAATGGCTACAGAAAAATACAATTACATATACATATACAAAATACAAGTACAAAATACATATTATTTATTAGGTAATAAACACCTGACAATGCAACAGGCTTCACACATATGACTATAGATTTGTATGTTATATCATTTATAGTAAGCAGGGCATTTTGACAACTGTATATTCAAATAAAATGCTTAAGAAAAATAACGAGAGAAAACCTTAAACTTCCCTTATTTCTGTTTTACATCTTGACTCAACAATCTCAACCATTTATGCAGATAATAATTGTCAACACACCAGAGCTGTGTCCCTTTTGAACTCTGTCCCCCACTGGCTCTTTTGCCCCCCCACTCTCCTCATAACTTATACTCCTCACAATCGCTGCACTATTTAACATTTGCACATTTAAAAATTGCACTACATTGCACTGATTCATTTATTTGAACTGTACATACCCACTGTACATGTACATTTGTAATTATGTACACACCCACTGTACATGTGCATTTGTAATTACGTCTGATTATTAATAGCAACCTGTACGTATAATCACTTATTGTAAATCTCTGTTCATAAGCTAATGCAACCTGTATATATGTTCATAGTACATCCATTTGTAAATATCAACACAGTTGTTTTATAACTGCACTTTATAATTTCTACCTGTATTCTGCTCTTGCTGCTGTTGCACTCCTGGTTAGACCTAAACTGCATTTCGTTGCCTTGTACTTGTACATGTGTAATTACAATAAAGTTGAATGTAATCTAATCTAAAAAATCTTTATCTGGATTGCTTTTTAAAACTGTTTGTTGTGTTTAGGGAAGTGGGTGCATTAGGTCAATCAGTGCTTTTAAAGACACTATGGTTGGGTTTAGGGAAGGAGGAGGGTGGGTCAGGCGATCAGTCAGTCAGTCGCAGCGACCTCTGGTGGATTTATGTGAGAAGAGCAGGTGTGAATGGCACTCGCGAGATAAATTTGAGATCTTAAAAAGTGTACACAGCGAACAAAACAAAAAACAAAAACTGCAAAAAACATAATCCTGGGACGTATTTGTCACTCTCCAGAAATGTATATAGTGGTATGTTTTCAGAATGAGCCTGAGTTAATTAAACATATCCTTAACCCTACAAAATGTCCTTATCCCAGCAAAAGTGTTTTCCATTATAACACAGTAAATACATTGTACTTAAAATTGTGCATAAATACATGGCCCTACTATCTGAATATCGCAGCAGAATTCAGAACTCATCAGACCGGGCAACGTTTTTCCAATCTTCTCTTGACCAATTTTGGTGAGCCTGTGTGAATTGTAGCCTCAGTTTCCTGTTTTTAGCTGACAAGAGTGACACCCGGTGTGGTCTTCTGCTGCTGTAGCCCATCCGCCTCAAGGTTGGACGTGTTGTGCGTTCAGAGATGCTCTTCTGCATACCTCGGTTGTAGCGATTGGTTATTTGAGTTACTGTTGCCTTTCTATCAGCTCAAACCAGTCTGGCCAGTCTCCTCTGACCTCTGGCATCAACAAGGCATTTGCGCCCACAGAACTGCCGCTGACTGGAAATTTTCTGTTTCTTTTTTTGTACACCCGAGACATGGTTGTGCGTGAAAATTCCAGTAGGTCAGCATTTTCTGAAATACTCAGATCATCCCGTCTGGCGCCAACAACCATGCCACCAGATCATCTTGACCCTGTCTGCATGCCTAAATGTATTGAGTTGCTGCCACATGATTGGCTGATTATAAATTTGCGTTAACGAGCTGTTGGACGTGTACCTAATAAAGTGGCCGTGGTCATCTACAAGTTCTCACATTTAGATAGCAAGCTCTCAAGGTTTGCTACTGATTTACCTTCATATCTCAGGACCACTGTACCTATATTCAAAAATCTCATCTGAAAACCTGAAAGCCCAGTCCCTCACACCTGCTCTCTGTCCTGTGACCCTCATATTGGCACAATGTAATTATGGAGAGTTTCCGCTGGTCGGTGGATGAAGGGATGAAGAGAGAGCAGTGACTCATGGGCTCGTAGGAGCAACGCTTGACGCAGCATTGTCTCTGAGTGAGGACCATCAATTATTTATGTGGCGAAGGTGGTGGAGTTAAAATGAGACTCAAAGGTCAGTCACCTAAATGTCAGAAAGGACAGAAAGCTAATGATAAATGCGCTCATTAACCCAAACAGCCTGTGCAAACACAATGCCAGCTGAAAGCCAATCACTTAAAAGACTGCAGAACGAATATCGCTCTGATCCATTCAAACATGTTTGCTGGTTGTTGGTTATTAAAAGGACTGGTTTGGGTTTAATCAGGACGACTGATGGTTATTTAAAACTGGTGTGTGTTTAATGACTGTATAGGTTTTTGAGAGAGAGCTGTAGTGGCCTTTAAAAAAGAAGTAATCGGCTAGACTGGCAGCTCGGTGACGCTCATTAGGCGCTGGTTTAGTGGTTAAGGCTGGGCTGGAGTAATGGAAAGGTCATGGGTTTGATCTCAGGTCGGGATTGAGCTGTGAATTGGACTGAATGTTCTGATCGTGTGTCTGATACTCTTAAGCCAGAGCGAATCTCCAGGGAAACTGAATGATCTGATGATGACTACTTTTACCTACAGATTTTTTTTCTTCTATTTTTTTTGTATAATTTTTTTCTGTTCTTTTTTTTTATTTCTCTATATATTGCTTCTATATATGCCTTTATTCTTTTGTTTTTCTTCTTTATTGTTGTTTAATGTGATTTTGAATTGTACTTACAGCTAAATTAGTTTATATACAGTGTGGGAAATAAGTATTGAACACAGCACTAAAGGAGCTGTTGACTTGGAATTGAACCAGGTTTGGGTAAACCTCAAACAATACAAACAAAAAAATAAAACAAAGGACAAATATAAAAAAATATGAATATGATTAATATTAGAAGGAGAAAGTACTGAACTTCTGAAATGTATTTAATAATTAATATAAAAGGCATTTTTAGTGATGGCAACTTAAAGACGCCTCTCATTTGGAGAATGAAGTCACGTGTATTGCTCAGGTGTGAGTTTTTTCCCCCACAGACTTTAGACCAATCAGTTTTGTTTATTTTGAATATATGTATTTCTTTGGTTTTTACCAACATCCGGTGAAAATGTCAAGTCAACAGCACCTTTAGAAATATGTTTTTTGACAAAAGTGGTGACTTGTTCAGTACTTATTTCCTCCAGTTCCCCTAACCGGTTGAGACAAACTATTCTTTTCATTTTTAAAATTGTTTAGGTTTATTTGACAGGCACAATGCATCTTAATATCACAGAAATATACAATGTGCCAGAATTAGCCAAAAGACTATTTTGCATCTGTAGTCCCTGGACTGAAGGTAAAATATTCCAACTAAAAGTATAAAGCAAATAATCAATACATAATAAATACCTCTCAAATACTTAGGAAATTTACCACATTTCTAAAAAAAACAATTCACAAACAAATTATATTATATCTATTCTATAATTATACTATGAAACCAAGAAAACACCATCACACTCAACTCATCAATAAATAGCAATATGCCGTAAAAGACGATATAAGGACAGGACACAGAGAAGTAACAGCAGCAGACTAAAACAACAAGTAATCTTAACTAAATAAAGTAAAGGGATAGTTCACCCCCCCAAAAATATCTGTCACCATTTACTCACCCTCCACTTGTACCAAACCTTTATGAAGTTTATTTATAAACTAATTTCGAGAGGATCACTTGCTGATGATTGCTTGCAGCCGCATTATTCAATTTATGATTCACCAATGAGACGATTCCTAAGCTACTATAAATTCCCTAAGTTCCATATCACAGCTATCTTCATTTTGAAGAATCCCCCCTTCCACCCCTACTCCTCCTCCTTTCCTAGATGGGTGGCACGGTGGCCCAGTGGTTAGTGCTTCACAGCAAGAACGTCACTGGTTCTAGTCCTTACCAAGCTTACATTTCTGTGCAGAGTTTACACATTCTCCCAGGTTCCCCAGTTTCCTCCCACCATCCAAAAACATGCAACTTAAGTTAATTGACTGATCAAAATCGGCACCATAGACATGCTCCTAGTTAGTAGTTATCTTTTCATAGCGATCACTATCTGTTCCTTAGCTACCCGCAGGGGAGTTCTCGAGATCTACCTGAGCTCAAACTCTCCTCTCGCCTTGCAAACGAGAGGGAGCCCCGGGCTCGAGGATCTTATGAGATCATCAGGGCTCTCTCCCGGGACAGCATGGCAAACAAGCTTTATAATCAATCATTAGCTAAGTGTGAACTCTTGAAATTAGTTTTTTCTTTATGTTGATAACAAAAGAAGATATTTTGAAGATTTGTGAACACTGGTAAGCATTGACTTCCATTAGTATTTGTTTGTCCTTTTATGAATGTCAATGGTTACCGGTTTCCTCAAAATAGCTTGTTTTGTGACCAGCAGAAAAAAGGTTTGGAAACACCCGATGGAGAGTAAATGGTAAGTAAATTTAAATTTGTGGGTGAACCATCCCTTTAGCCTCTTTTAATAATTTAAAGTAACATAAAAACACATGCTGGAATGAATAATTGATCATATAATATTTTTTTAACAGTGTAATCTCTGATAAGTAAATGTCATCTCCCCACTGACCACTCGCTTCTACTTTAACAAATAGCAGCAAGTGCAACATGTGTCATCAAGTGTGTGTGGAGAGAAGTGTTGATGTTAGATAGAAAGGTTAAGTAGCTCGTAGAAAAACCAAGATTACAACCAACAGCTCATCCGCTCATTATTGTTCACATCAGGAGCTTCATTTCTATCTTTCAACAAAGTGCTCCTAAATCTAGATTTTACATGCATATACATGTATAAAATTTTGTAGATGCATGAAATAATTTTGCACAGTTTTTACATTTCAAGGTATTACGTTTGAACAAAGTTCCCCTGGAACTAAATTGTGAAGATCTAGATATGATAGTTAATGTACATGACTCAAAAAGCCAGAGGTTCTCAACTGGTTTGGCCAAGGGACCCACATTTTTACAGGGTCATCAAGCCGTGACCCAAATTTTTAGGAACTATATTTTAATTTTTGTAATTATAATGAATTAATTTGTTTTTCTTTGTTAACATACACAAGTTGTGACAGATAAATCATAAGAAAATCACCAAGACTTACAAATAAACAATTTTTCATTGATTTCATTGGACAAAATGTATCAAATTATACAAATATTACAAAGTATAATTGCGCCTTTAAAAAAAAGTCCTGTATACGCATTTCAAAATAAAATTCCGGTATAAGCATTTCAAAATAAAAGTCCGGTACAAGCAACATAAGTTAAAAATTAATGTTTTACACACACTCCGCGACCCACTAAAAATGTTCCCGCGACCCACCATACTTTGTCCAGTCTGCTCTAAACAACAAGATAAGAGTCCTGGCCTGAAGACAACTGTAGTTTGATACTCAGTCCTGATCATAGTGCTGTCTGCTGGCAACAGGATTTTTATGTTACAGTAACTTATACAGCAACTCATTTTACAGTAACTTTCAAAAAAATCCAGATCCAAAGCCATTTAGATCATAGGTCTCAAAGTCAGTTCCTGGAGGGCCGCAGCTTTGCTCCAACCCTAATCAAACACAGCTGATCTAGTGGTGGCTAGTAGTCATAAACACCTTGATTAGTTGGATCTGCTGTTTTTAATCAGGGTTGGAGCAAAACTGTGCAGAGCTGCGGCCCTCCAGGATTCAAGTTTGAGACCTATGATTTAGATTACATTGTTCAGTTGTAGTCATAGTGCCACCTATACTGCCAGGTGGAAGCTTGGCAAATATCAATGTCTTTTACCGATTCCTTCTATAACAGCCCACTTAAAGCAGTAATTCATCCAAAAATAAAAATTACTCCACAATTTATTGACTCTCAAGATGAACACAGTCAATGTCATAGTAAATGTTATCCTGGCCTTTCTATGCAGCCAAGACGTTTTCGAGAACGCACATTTTGCAGTCGCCGGAAGTCATTTGAGTTTGTAATAAAACAATTGGAAATATTTTTGTCACAAAAGCACCTTAAACCAATTAATGTAATAAACCCAAAAAGCACATGGGTTACTTGTACAATGAATTTGTGCCTTTGAAAGCTTTAGAAAAGGGCCTCTACCCAACACCATTGTACAGCCTGGAAGATCCAGTGTAAAACTTAAAACTGTTCACAAAGTAATTCGCAAAGTCCCACCCTTCTTTTCACAGTCAGACATTATTTATATGATAAAACACAATCAAAATATTACAAATTGATTCCGTAACACGTAATTCACAAACACGCGAACGGTAGCATCAGACAATAATGAAATTATAAGAGTGTGTCTCACACAGGTGAGTGGGCTTGACAAATCACCGGTAGAAAACACACTCTTTCATTTCTCTAACACTTTAATCAACACTTACACCATTTTTGCACATATTTAACCAGTCTCATTCTGACAATCACTCCATATATTAAAAAAAACTCTGCATTTATGAAGTGTGCCTTACACACGTGAGTGGGCTTGACAAACCACCTGTAAAAAACACACTTTTTCATCTCTCTAGCTATGTTTCCATCCAAATATGTGAATTAAATTTTTGCGCAAAACTGGAATATCACATAAAAGACGTGCGAATAATGCAGCGTTTCCATCCAACGAGTCAAAGCACTAAATATCAACAGTAAAAACTACATTTGCTGTGGTAAGAGAAGCTGCGCGAAGACAATACTGATACGCAGTGAACGCGCGGTGGTGTTTGAAGGCGTGAGATGCGGAGCATAAACATTAATAATATAATAACATTTTTATCATCACATGATCTCATAACAAAATCACATGAACTTTTTTAATGCGCATACTGGAATTTGTTTGGTAAAAGTGTTTCCATCGTAGTTTAAGCGCCTTAGTTTAAGCGCCTAAGCATGCTTCTTATGCGCATTTTCAAAATTAATGCGCATCTTGGAGTTTCCATCAACCCTTTTTTTATTTGCAAATTCACCTCAAAATAGGTGGATGGAAACGTAGCTACTGACACTTTAACCGACACTTTTGCACATTAGCACCAGACATCTTATAATTAGCATGAAAAACACTGCTTTTATGAAGTGTGCCTCACACAAGTGAGTGGGCTTGACAAACCACCTGTAGAAACACTTTCTCTCTCAAAAAAAAGAACTTTAATTCTCTGAGTACTTGCGTTTCGAGTCGTCAAGTCAATGGTGAGCTCGGCATCCACACAAATTTATCCATTTCATTCAGTTCTCTAGGTTTCAGGAACAGATAAAACATGCCCAGCCTTTCTGGGTATATGCTGTCTGCATTGTAAGTCCAATACGAGCACGTTCACCAATTTTATGTTAATCACCAGTGTTAGCAGTACCATGCCTGGTTAGTCTGAGTTGACTTCTGCTTGTTGGAGAAATTGCACACAGTGATAGGGGCACAGAATGTCAGCGTTATGAATGGCCGAATCCCCTGTCAATCAACCTGCCTGCGACCTGTCAATTGTGTCTAGTTTCCAGGACATTGAAAAAATCGGCTGCTCTTTGATGTCGCTCACTTGTAAAGATGCAGTATATCATCATCCCTGTTGTATTCAATGTGTTTGCACATCCAAAAAGAGAAAAAAAGCACTCTCTGTTCCTCAGACTGAACTCCTGTGACGTAAAACTTGGGGGGAAACAATATGATGACGTGTCGCCCCGCGGTACTTTCACCCCAGGTGGCCGATTGCCTTGTTCCTGCTTAATTAGAAACTGTTAAGGCAAAGAGTACAAACAGAAAAAAGCTCAAGTTTCCAATACGGCCTTCTTTTACACACTCAATCTAACTGGGATGACCTTTGAAGAGATGGCTCTCGTGTTCCAGATGACTTGAGTTTTATATGGCAGCACTTGACTTGTGTTTTTACAGCACTTTAAGGGGAGCGCGCTGCGTCTCTGCCTGAGCGGAGCGCTTTAGGCTTTAGGTAGCACACTCATTAGTCCTGACATGATGAAAGCATGAATGAACAGGTAACAAGCTCTTTTGTGCCTGGAACAGAAGCTCTGCCCGAAAGGGGGAAAAATAGTCTACTTCAATCCTTTTAGTTAAATCGCTGATTTATTTGTGCACAGTCTAATGTATATACTTCATTTAAAGCCGTTTTCTGTATAATCAGATTGTTTATTCCTAGTACCAGACAGATCCCTTGATTGATCCCATGTTTGATTTACATACTAAACGACATGCATTAAAATGTCCTTTAGTATAGGAATTATTTATATACTAGAACATCCTGTCAGACATATTTAGAGCTTGAAACATGCAACACAGTAAACAACGCTGAGTTCCACACAAAACCTTTAATTTGTCCTAACACTAATCGATTATTCATTCATTCATTTACTTTTTGGCTTAGTCCCTTTATTAATCAGGGGTCACCACAGCAGTATGAATCGCCAACTTATCCAGCATATGTTATGGTCACACTTAATTTTGACGATCCGTTTGTTGAATTTAAGCTACATTGCAGCTACATGCCAACTAATTCTCGTTAGATTATAAGTAGACTGTTTGGTTGGGGTTTAGGGTTAGGTTTAGTGTAAGTTGACATGTACTCACAAAGTTTCTTATAGTCTGTTAAATGTCTGTATTAACATATATGAAGCAGACAGTCTACTAATACTCAAATGGACCATCAAAATAAATTGTTACCTATGTTATTACGCAGCGGATGTCCTCCCAGCCACAACTCAGCGGAAATACCCATACTCTTGCATTCACATACATACAGTGGGGGCTCAAACTAGTGGCCTTCTTGCTGTGAGGCGATCGTGCTACCCACTGCGCCACCATGACGCATACTAATCGATTAAGTCAACCTAATTGTTTTGACAAATGTAAGTGGATTGAACAGAAAACAATTGATTTGTTCCAAAAAAACACTTAAGAACTGTGTTGATTCAGCTCATTTTAAATCAGGGGTTCCCAAACTTCAGCCTGTGAAAAGTTTCCTGACTAGAATATTCGTATGAGAGCAGAATATTACTTTAGTGTATTAATAATCTAACAGATTAATGCATAAAGTAAAAAAAACATAGTAACACAAGAGCACATTGTGTTAGTACATTGTTAAATATTTATACTTTACCATTGTTCCTCATAACCAGTAGTTTTAAGAAGTTTTGAATCATATAAAATCTAATAACATTACATGTGTGTGTGTGTGTATATGTATATATATGATATATAATTAATTATATAGTGTAAATATATATTATTTTATCATATAACATTATTAGAATTATTAATGTATATTTCATATAATATTAATTTGACATTTTATTTTCAGATTGATTTGAAACAGTGAAGTAGACACTTGTATGTAACAAAAATAAATAAAAATGTTTATTCATTCATTCATTCATTTTCTTTTCGGCTTAGTCCCTTTATTAATCCGGGGTCGCCACAGCGGATTGAACCGCCAACTTATCCAGCATTTGTTTTACGCAGCGGATGCCCTTCCAGCCACAACCCATCTCTGGGAAACACATTCATACATTCTCATTCACACACATACACTATGGACAATTTAGCTTAACCAATTCACCTGTACCGCATGTCTTTGGACTGTGGGGGAAACCGGAGCACCCGGAGGAAACCCACGCAACCACGGGGAGAACATGCAAACTCCACACAGAAATGCCAACTGGCCTAGCCGGGGATCGAACCAGCGACCTTCTTGCTGTGAGGCGAACGTGCTACTCACTACGCCACCGTGGCGCCCTAAAAATGTTTATGTATATGAAATTAATTTCATTATATTGTTATTAGAATTTAATTATAATTCAGACTTTCATTCTGTATTATAAAAATGTATTTGATATATTTTTATATGTTTAAAAGAAATAATGTATTTTTACAAAATATATTTATATAATTTTTTTAAGAAATTCCAACTCAACTGCGAATTCTTGGTGAGAAAAAAAAATATATATATATATATATATATTTATATATATTTATATATATAAAAAAATATATATATATATATATATCAAATCATAATTCAGACATTTTTCTTGCAATTGTGAATTTACTTTATGCATTAATAGTTTCAGTTTTATAGGGGGAGTCACTCGGAATTACAAGAAAAATGTTTTAATTATGATTTAGATATTTATTTTTACTTTCCTCACAAGGAGTAGCATCTAACCTGGAATTCAATGCACATTGTTTCTAAATTAACAGTATGTTGTGTTCTGCCACGGTGGATAGTTGACAAGACTTAAACTATATAATAATAATCAGTGATTTTGTCTGATCATATATTTACTATGCTCTTTCCATCTTACAATAGGACTACACAGATGCATTGATCTCCAATTACTACGTAAGTGCTTTTCTTCTTCTGTATTTGATGTTGGTTTCTACTATTCAGGTTCTGTTTAATCTGTTGTTTCATTTCTCCAGCTTTGGCCTCCAGTGCAGATCGCCAATTTTTATTTCATCCCTCTCCATCACAGGTAAATCTAAACCACCCTTCTTAGCCTCAAAAAGTCAAGTGATGGTTGCTAATGCTAATGCATCCGTTGCAGCTGGAGAATTAAGAGCATTACCGGGCAGAAAACAGAACCGTGTCAGAAACACTGTACAGCCTTATCAAAGCATTTCAAACGAAAGATTTTGGAATAGTTTTAATTAGCGTTTGATTTGGGAATTTAGTGTGTTGTTTGATGTTATGTCTTTCTGGCACCTGAGTTCCCACAATGGATTAGATATTTTTATCTGTTTGTATGTATTAACTGAAAACTCTCTCGATTTTTGTTCTTTTGTGTGTGTGTGTGTGTGTGTGTGTGTGTGCGTGCGTGCGTGCGTGCGTGCGTGCGTGCGTGCGTGCGTGTGTGTTTGTGTGATGATTTATCTGTTTGAAAATGTGTAGACCTTTTACATTCACAAAGATCAAAGTGCAGATTTTCAGAAATGGAGTTTTTTCTTCCTAAAGAAAGTAGCGATGGCGTGATTTATAAACAAGTCGTCAGCAGTGTTGGGTGTAATTAGTTACAAACTAACTAGTTACTGTAATTAGATTACTTTTCTACTAAGAGAAATTATGTAAGGGATTACATTTCCTTTATATGCAATTTATTAGTTACTTAAATGTACTTGACTTAAATTCTGTAAATAAATTCAACAGTTCTGGATTAACCAGAGAAGCAGAACAAAGTATATATTTTGGAGAATAGTTCTGTTTTTAAGTTAAAGTAGGTTACATTTCTGGAGACGATTGAACATGCTCAAGAAACAATGAACTGAGTCAGAAATTAATGACAGGATACAGTGTGTCAAATTGATTTCTTGCTCCTTTCAAGAACAGAGTCACTAAGTGCTTTACAACAAAATTGTAAAATGAAGACTAAAAATGTATGTACAGTATGAAATACAGCATCATTACTTAGAAAGTTTTTGTTTTAATATTGATTATTTTTTTTAAGTGTTGCATATTTAATAAAGCTAAAAGTTTCTGCTTGGCTCAAATGTGAAGAATTAAAAGAGTTTAATTTCTAGATTTAAAGGGAATTTAAATAGTATCGAGAAATTCCTTTCTGAACAATAGAGTTACTTTTCATTCATTCATTTTTTTTTCTTTTCAGCTTAGTCCCTTTATTAATCTAGGGTCGACTAATGTAAATACAACATTAGTGAAGTGATAAGTTATAAATAGTTTTTTGAAGAAACTTACCCAACAGCAGTCATCAGTAATTACACTCCATCTGCACAAATCTAAATATATATTTGAAACTAATCTGTGTAATATCAGTGTTTGTTTTTCATTGACTGCTCACAAATAACATTCTAGTGTTTTAAACGGATAGTTCACCCAAAACTGAATATTTATCCACTGTTCACTCAAGTGGCTCCAAACCTTCATGAGTTTCTTCTCTTTATTGTGTTCTTAAGATTTAAACAGTATTGCACTTCTTATCTGAGCCTTCTATTATCTTAAAGTGATAAAGTTGTCTAAAAAATGCTTTATGGTGTGCTCATAATATTCTAACACTAGTATGAGGATCATTTCTCATCTATTTATCACCTTAAATTTATCACCTAAAAAAGGGCTTAGTCCCTTTATTAATCTGGGGTCGCCACAGCGGAATGAACCACCAACTTATCCAGCATTTTGTTTTTTACGCAGCGGATGCCCTTCCAGCAGCAAACCCATCTCTGGGAAACATCCATACACACACATTTACACTCATACACTACAGACAATTTAGCCTAGCCAATTCACCTATACCACATGTCTTTGGACTTGTGGGGGAAACCGGAGCACCCGGAGGAAACCCACGTAACCACGGGAAGAACATGCAAACTCCACACAGAAATGCCATCTGACCCAGCCAGGGCTTGAACCAGCGACCTTCTTGCTGTGAGGCGAATGTGCTACCCACTACGCCACAATGGCGCCCCATCACCTTAAACTGTATAATATACATTTTACATTGCGTAATCTAGCTGGATACATGACATTAGCTGCTACAACAACTACTATTAGTAAGCAGTACATTAGGAGTGAGTTGAGCAGCAGATACAGTATAGTGAATATGTACATACTGTATTTAAGTGTGATAAACATATTTATATATGCAATTTAAAGTGGTCTTTAATCAAAACAAAGTTGGGAACCTTTGACGTCGCAAAATAGCCTTTATTTCAAATCCTTTTAAAAATGACATCACTTGTGTCTGTGTCCAGAATTTAGCATTTATTACAGCTTGCTGTAAACCAGGGGTCTCAAACTGCTGGCCTGCAGACCATTTGCGCCGTACATCAATTACATCAGGTTTGCACGTTTTTTTGTGCTCGAATGTTAATACGGCCCTCCTATGAATTGTCAGTCACTGATATAGCCCCCTGCCAATTTGAGTTCGAGACCCCTGCTGTAAACAGTGTTCTTTGGGTTTTTGTGCGTCTCTTTAAATGCAAATGAGCTGCTGCTTCTATTCCAGGAGAGGGCGGAGTCTTTACAGCTTGTGCCTTTAGTACTCCACTGACAACAAACAGAACATCAGCATTGATTTCAAGATCTCGTTGATTTCAACTCTTAATATGCAGTTTTCTGGAAAGAGAACTCGCTCACGACCACAATGGAGGCTTTAGACATAATTTTTGCATCTGGATACTTTCACATTCAAATGAAAATTGCACTGTAGTAACATGTTGATGTTTGTGTGTTTCAGGTTGGCTGTAGTTCAGATCGTGGCTGTCGTCTGGAACTCTTACCTCTCCTGGAAAGCCAACAAGATGTGATGAGATGTCACAGAATTTACACTACCTCACGTTTGTTTTGTTCAAGGATTTTTTTTAGTGTTTATCTTTTTAAAAAATGGAATAAATTAAGTTTTACACAGCTCATATATGGAGTTTGCACTAACCACGTAAACACTGACAATGAGATTCAGACCTTTTAGTAAGCTATTAATGCTTTTGTATTTATAGTTTCAGTAAAGAATGCGTATTACTTCCATGCTTTTGATTTATAGGTGACACTTACAACAAGGTTGCATTAGTTAATGAATTTACTAACATGAACATTTGTACAGAACGTATTTATCATAGTTCAACATTTACTAATACAGTATTAAAATCCCAAACTCATGCTTGTTATCATTAGCTAGTAATTAACTTGATCGACAGAGTTTTATAGTCTTGATATGGGATTGTAAACAGTTATATCGGGCAGAGAAAACAGGCCAAAGATGAGCTAAAGAGTACTTACAGCTGGATTGTTGAAATGTTAGCTGCGATAGTTAATATAGTTAGTATTTAAAATGATCGGTGGAGTTTGATCGCAATGTCTAGTAATCGAATTTAAAATAAAAACTGAACTTAGCAGCAGACGAGCTGAGCTAGAGCTCCACTCGGCTAGAGAGCTACACACACAGCTACACTCGGCTAGAGCAACAGAAAACTGTTCATTGTTTGTTGATGTTAGGGAATACATTAAATAACATATTGTAAAGTGTTACCGGTTAATGTGTATTTTTAATCCGTGTTTTGATGGTAAATGTTAGTCTTTTTGTGTGGATACCTAAAGTTACAGATGTTAAGGGCATTTAATAACATTATTGTTTATATAATATATCTTTTGGCTAGTACGTCAATCATAAACACGTTTAATAACCTGAATCTGACATCTTTTATCTGGGTAAATCTGAGCATGTTCTGTCATTGAAGAAAGCTGAAAACCTGTAACCATTGACTTCCATAATATTTCTTTTTCCTAATCTGGAAGCTGTTGGCTCAGTGATTAGCACTGTTGCCTCACAGCAAGAAGGTCACTGGTTCGAGTTCCAGCTGGGCCAGTTGGCATCTCTGTACGGAGTTTGCATGTTCACCCCGTGTTCGCGTGGGTTTCCTCCGGGAGCTCCGGTTTACCCCCACAGTTCAAAGACATGTTCTATGGGTGAACTAAATTGGCTGAAGTGTATGTGTGTGAATGAGTGTGTGTATGGATGTTTCGCAGGACTAGGCTGCAGGTGGAAAGGCATCTGCTGTGGAAATCATGTGCTGGATAAGTTGGTTCATTACACTGTGGCGACCCCTGACTAAAGGACTAAGCCGAATGAATGAACGGGTTCTGGAAGTCGACGGTTACCTGTTTTTTGAGATTCAACAGAATAAAGAAACATTAAAGTTTGGATCCACTTAATTAAAGGTTAGTTTTTGGATGAACTTTCTCTTTAAGATGTCAAATTTTTCAATGCCTATATCTGAAGTCTGAAGTGCATTATTAGGTCATCTCTGCATCATGTACTCGAGCACGTTTATGGACTATATTTCAAAGGCAGCAGCTGACAGTAAAAACGGCCTGAGTTTAGGTGAAGTTTCATAAACTAATTTCGAGAGGAGCTCGTGATATGATTAGCACGCCTGGCTGATCATCTGTAATCAGCAATAATCCAATCAGAGCGATCCAAGCTTACTATAAATGGATCAGTTTTTTCCCTACCACTCTATCTTGGTTTGGAAGACCACAAGCTAAGCAACGCGCCTCAGCAGCCTACCAGCCAACCAACTACCAAAACAAACAATCCAACCAACCAGTCAGACAACCAAGATACTTCTCAACAAGAATTGACGCCGACAAAATGGAAAATAACAGCAACAACAACAACGCCGCCATGACAACCAGTGAGAACTCGGCTCTCTCCGACACGCCCGCAGCGGCGCAACGACAGGCAGCCCCGTCAGCAAAAAGACTCGAGGCCCCAGGCAGGCCGCGGGGCGATAACACAACTCCGCCCGAATTCACCATCGCCAAGCCGCCACCTACCTTCACCAGCTTCCTCCGATGCCTCCGCCAGATCGTCATCCCATGTCTCCAATAAAATCACCATCCTGGAACTCCGTAAACATCTTTCAGACGCCGGTATTCCCGTCCCACCACGATGCAATAAAGCCGCTCTCATAAGCTGTACTCCGCCATTACTCCTCAGACTCCGCCCACCATGGACACGTCCTCTATCCCCAGCTCTCCAACGCTCAAACTGAACTTCCTCAACCCGGACAATCAAAAAAGGCTACACAAAGTACAGCACCAAACAGGAAATCATCCAGACCACGTTTTTAAGAAAACAGGACCACCCCAGCTTCATCACAGCAACATAATGAAATTGCCGACACTTCAGCCTCGCCAGCAATCGAGCCCCGCAAGATGCCAGCCCACCAGCTCTTCCGCCTTCTACTTCAATATGCTTCTCAAAAGACAACCCCGACTAAACTCAAAGACGCCGGCGATCCAAGCCTATGCAAAGAAGCCGGACTTCACCCGCAGTACCGTACATCGCATGCTTGAGGAGAAGCCCCGCAAAATAAGTACTCTCCAACTAAAACATTTTATAAATAATCTGGAAGACGAGACCCGCGTGAATAGAATTATTTCAACCCAAAAACTTACCTCAAACCTCCTGCCAGTCCACAGATGCATAATATTCCAACAGCTGAAGCAACCAGACTGCAAGGGTCCACGAAATATAATCCGGAAAACATTAGTCCGCAGTATATTCATACATCGACAAACCTCCATGAAACGCACGGTTGAATCCAAGCTGATCGCTGAAGCGCGTTCACTAGAACATCAAGTCTGGTCACAATATAAACACTGTGACATTGGGCCAATAAGTGGCCGCGACCTTTGATTGACACTCCTTTGAACCAATAGCTAAAGAAGCGTCAACATCCAATGAGCTTCCAACTTGAGATGGTCTCGCCCATGACAGTTTTATGAATGGACTCCGTGAAAAAGCCTTGTGAATGAACTGGGCCAGATTTGCTCGTCAGTTTATCCAAATATAACGCTATTTTATCATGGATTAAAACAAGCCCACGATAAACATTTATTCCGGATACCATGTGGGGATTTAAGTTTCAAGTTCAGTGTTTTAGAGAAGGGGAAAATAAATAAATAAATAAATTAAAAAAAAAAAAAATTAAAATAAAAAATAAAATAAAATTAAAAAAAATAATAATAAAAAAAAATAAAAAAGTACAAAGACAAACCTTTTGCTTGCCTAATATGAATGGAAGAAGGGTGTTTCTGACAATGCAGTGATTGTTTCATCCATCGACTCAACGTTAGATTTGCTTTGTTGTTGAACAATTCTATGACACAAAGGGGTTTAAACTTAAACTCTGCTATTACTTCGCTGGTTCAGTCTTCAAGAGGTACTTCCAGGACCACCAGCTCTCCATTCATCTGCCCCCCTGCAAGGGAACGAAGGCCCACCTTTTTATCCTTGCACATTTTGACTACAAACTATTGCAGCACACATTAACAAAGCGTGTAAAATCATAATTGCACTTGTCCCTTTAAGATGCCTCACCCTGATATCAGCCAAAACAACTCATTATGTCTGCTGTACATGTACCATGTTGTATAACATTTCATTTCCGATTTTCTAGTGTTTTTCAGAGATGGAGAAGCTAACCGCAGAATCTGACCCTCATCCAGCCTGTTACATTCCACATCCATTCTAAATGCATCCTTGCATGGAGCGTGAATGTATTCCCACTCACACAGCTCAGGCCCTCAATGCCATATTCTCACAGTTTGAGATGTTTCAATCTGACATAATTTTTATCCCAAATTCCCCTATCTGATCTAACTTGGTGGGATGAAGGAATTCTTGTACTTTACTACCCATAGCAAAACAAGATCAATTACACACAGGACATTCTATACACATTTGGACATCCCCTCCCCCACACACCCATCTTAAACCCCCTTAGCTTCCTTACACCACAGTAGAGCTATTCCACCCAGCTAACCCTCTCCAGCTGACTTTCTCCCACATGCATTCTAAGCATAAGCTTTATTCTGCTGTTCTCTCCCCCCCCCCATCCCATTAACATACAAGCTCTTTCACTATCATTTCCCTTATTTCTTCATTTATAGTTTCCTCCTAACTCAAACCCTTCCATTTACTCTCACCACAGCTTGGCCCTATTTAGGGGTTGCCCTGAGCTTTAATCGCTGCAGCAGTGAAGCTCCAAACCAGCTCAAATATACTTGCTTTCCAATACCACTATCACACCCCCCCTCATAAATACAGCAGCATATGCTGGTGGGAGCACATATGTCCCATACTGACCCACTGCACCTCGGCAGCAGCACAGATGCTCCGCTGAGCTACACTCACCCATTAAACCACTGCAATCACAGTGACACTTTAGCTGAGCCCTTATCCATTCATTCACCTTTACACATCACTACTGACAGCTTTTACTTTCATGAGTCAACTTCCATAACTTCCAATACTGACTACCACTGCACCTCTGCAATAGCGGAGATGCTTCGTCGAGCTACACCCACACATAGCACCACTGCTACTGCAGTGGCGTTCTAGCTGACCCCTTTTTCGCTTCTTTACATACCACTACTGGCAATATTTAACACTCACAATGCACCAGTGCTGACTACCACTGCACCTCTGCGAAAAGCAGAGACGCTCTACCGAGCCTTATTCCCCTTCTGCCAGCACATC